>JASDQU010012176.1:33682-53314 GCA_032191745.1 Picea mariana | reverse complement strand
TCAAAACTGCAAAAGGTTTTTGCACTTTAAACAACAGAGGCAGAGTATGTTGCTGCTATAGAGGCTAGTAAAGAGATGATTTGGTTACAAAGGTTTATGGAGGAATTGGGAAAGAAGCAGGAGAACAACAAGTTGTATTGTGACAGTCAGAGTGCCATTCACCTTGAAAAGAAATCAGCCTTCCATTCGAAGACTAAGCATATACAGTTGAGGTACCACTTCATACGATCCGCTTTGGAAGATGGACAATTGAAGCTGGAAAAGATACACACTAGCCAGAATCCTGCAGACATGTTAACAAAGGGAGTAACCAAGGAGAAACTGAGTTCTTGCTCAGTTTCAGTTGGTCTTCAAGAATGAAGATGAAGATGAGAAATTTGCCAGGTCCAAGAAGGTTCAGAGTCCAGCATATACAGCAGTGGTGGAGTTGTTGAGATCAGTCTCCAAGTGGGAGATTGTTGGTTGTGGAGCCTGATTATCTTCCTGATTGAGAGGTCCTTGCTTTCAGTAGTGTTTATACCCCATGAAGTATTTACACCCCAGAAGTATGTACACTCTTCCACGTGGGGGAGTGCAAAGGGGGGGTACCCCCTCTGCGGGGTCCGGGGGGTCTGGGGGCAAGCGGGCCCCCGGCGGGAGTTCGGGGGCAAAGCCCCCGAAGCAAAAATTGCCTTGTAAAATTATATTGTAATTTCATTGTAAATCTAGACCGTTCATTATAAGGTCGCAGATCTAATGATAGAGATTATGTTAGGGTTTTTTTCCCTAGAAGGCAACCCTCTTTTATGAGGGAAATGTATTACAGCTAGTTATGATGGTGAATATTGTATTTTGAGAGAGGACAATGTGAGAGAAAGAAGAGGAAGTTACAGTGGGTTTTGCTGTAGGTTGTATCCCTTCATTTGCTGGATAATAATAAAGGAAGGACCTGGCAGTTTCTCTAGTGGACGTAGCCCACACTAGGTGAACCACGTAAATCTATGTCTCTCTTGTATTGTGTGTCTTCTTTGTTTTGTTTCTGCATTTGTTTTATTTTATTTCTCCACGGTCCTGTTTTTCTAACACTTTTTCCTTGGCAGTCGCATATACATGCAGGCTGTCTCACTGCAAGCTACGTATATACGCTATGTTTTCCGAAACAATCGCATACACCTTTTCTCCTTTCCTGTTTGCTTGGTGTGGTGTTTGTTGGGTGGGATTTGATGCTTGTTGATCCTTGTTAGGCCTCTGTAGTGCCTATTGAGTACCTGTGGGATGATAGGAAACCCTCTTTTGGTTGAATTTTTGGGAGAAATTTTTCTTTTCATATTTTCATTTTTATTGTCCTTGTACATTGGGCTGGGTGTTTCATTGCTTGATATCCTACTTGATTTATCTCTCTTTTATGCACAGTAGGGCTATGTATCAAGTTACTTTTCAGTCCATGCATTTCCAGTTTCGATATATTGAAAATAAAAAAAATAAGCATTTTGCATTGCTTGGTATTTTTTGTCTTTTGAGATTTTGTCATTAGCTTAGTGCATACAATGAAAGATTGCATTTTTACTTCTGAATCACAGAGTTGAATTTGAAAATCGCATCGCTTTTAGGAGCATATAATAAATTAAAAGTTAAAGTTAGGACTTTGCATTATTTTCATATTTACTTTCTTCTAGAGTCATAACACCATGAGTTTCATCACCATACCTTTTTGAGTAATCATGGCCATAAAATCAACGTTATAATTTAAAATTTATTAGTAAAGATTTTATTTTCTAGGGTGCACAAACTAGCCTAGGATTTAGTGCCTTGGAAAAGGATTTTTGTGAGTAAACTTTTTCAAGGAAATTGAATCAACATATGTGTCTTAGTCAGGGAGTGGATGGATCCATTGTATAATTGGTGAGATTAGGAGGCTCCACTCACACCGGAGTTAATCACAAGGTCGCGCGAATTTGGTTGAAGGGATATCGCCCAGACACTTGCCTAGCATCAGAGATATTTCTGTGGATTTATTCATATTTGGGGATCTTTCTAGTGCCCATACCTCCATGAGAGGTGGTGCTTTCAAGGTTTTGGGCTTTTCTACCCTAACCATATGGTAATCCAGACTTATGACTTCTCTCCTATGCATCGGTTATAAAATGGTTTAGTAGTTGCTTGAATTAGGTATCTCATAGGTTACTTGCAAGGTTTATTCTGCAATTACCCTGGTTTAGATAGGGGTCAGACAACACACAACCTTTACGGAGGATTACGTCTCTAGGGGGATCTGAACGACTGGTTGTAAATCCCATGAGGGCCCCTATAACTGATTATGTTACCTCCGATATTTAGTGGGGAGTCTCAGGTCCCTCTTGAGAGAGACATACCTTCTTTAGGGAGGGAGGCCACTCAGCCACTTTACCCCGTTTGCATGCATATTGGTCGTTTCACTTTTGGTGTGCTCTTTGCTTACTAGTTGGACTTAAGAGTCTATACTGAGTCCTCATTATGGATATTAGAGTCCCTGCATCTCCCTCGTTTACTGTTTCTTACCCCATGATGCCTACTCAGTTCATGGGGATCGCATTCCATGCCTTGGGTCTCTAGTAATTATCCTGTTTATATTCCTTCACCCTTGCAATCGTCTCCCTGGTCCACTTATATGAATCCTAGCATTGGATTCAAGGGAACCATGGCCCCAATGCCTACATATTCATTTGATATGAGTCATTTCACTCAACCCTCTTTTATGATGGAAGGTTGGAACCTCCCTTCATATAGATCCAGTCCTGGTTATTCTCTTTCCGGAGATAATACTCAGATGGGTGCTTATTCTACCTACTACACTCCATCCATGTATCCTCTATCCGCCATGTCGTTTCCTTTGAATAATTTTTCCATGGCGAGTCCTCATGTATCCACGGGTGTTTCATACGAGGAGAATTAGTTTTACGGTTCGGGCTACCTGCTTCATGGGACCCCTTCACAAGGGGGAAGCATATATCCTCACTCGAATAGTCCTTATCATACTTTCATCTCTTTGTAGACTTCGGTGATGATTCCCATTAAGACTTCTTTGAATCAATTAAATGGAGGGTACTACCTTTCTGGACAGGGATGGGGGGTAAACTAGGACCCTTCCTAGCTGACAATGTTTCAAATTCAATATTTCCCTGGACCTTAACATCAAATGCTACAACTCACTACTAGTCCAGTCATTTTCAATCACATTGGAGCTTCATCACCAACCTCTACCAGTCATGTTGGAGATGGGTAAAAAACTTCTATAGGTCATGTTGAAAACCCATACCCGGCCACTGCTATTCATGCTGGGGGCACGAATTTAGTCACCACAAGTCATATCAATGCCACATCTTTGACCTCTGTGTATCATGTAGGATATGACTCTCCCACCTTTTCCTGTCACGTTGATAGTATGTCACCAGCCTTCTTGAATGACAATGCGGGCATCGAGAAGCCCATAAACCTCACATGTAAGCCTAAATTCCTTTGCAAGACATGCGAAGGAAGTCATCTTACTTTTTTATGTCCATACATGCCTGGGAAACTATAAGTGTGGGGCTCACCTAAGGGCCCTTCAGATTCTGAGGCGTCTGTGGTTTCCCCACACCTTGTTCCTCTGATTGAAATGAAAGTAACGTTGTTGCAATATTCTCTTGATCACACCCCCATTTTTAAGGGCGATGTATCCCCTATCCCTGTTATCCTGCATCCTCTTCACCCTAGAATTGAATAAGTGGTCATACCAATGCAATCTTTGGTCAATCCTACTCTCTTTACGGAGGGTGATGTATCCTTCAAGCACATCATCAACATCCCTGGTCTTGCATCTTCTAAACATGAGAGAGATCTAATTTCCCCGAGTCCTCTCCCTCTGGGTTTTATGGATATCACCTTCAATTGGAATGGTCTTGTGGGGTATCCAATGCTCCCACCTATGTCTTTTCTTGTAAGAGATATGATCCAATCTATCACGGAAATTATATACTTCGTTACTTATTTATCCTCCTCAACTTGGAGAGATTTGGGTTTGCCCAAGCTTATGTCAGTTATCCATAAGATAATGTCATTCCGCAGAAGTCCAGTATGGGAGCCTTGGCCTCCCCCGTGACTTGCCTCCTAGACTCTCCCAAACGAGTTTAATTTAAGATCTGTTATGAGTTGTCTATAAAGGGAAAATATCTTTGAGTGATTTGTCCCTTTCACACTTGATTAAATTGGATTTGAAAGGTCATGAGTCTTAGCTAATCTCTTTTCCAACTCGTTATCAAAAAATGAAAAGATCGTCGAGTGAATTTGTCTTTTTCACACTCGTAAATTGGTTTTGAAGAGACATCTATTTGGCACAATTTTACCCCTTTTTCATAGCAAGTAGACTAAAAGACATAAAAATGGACATTTTTTGGCGTTAAGTTGTGATTGCATCTCATTCCCTTGCTTGCAGTATTGAGCCTATAGTTGGTTCTCTCTTTGCATTATTAGTCGTTTGCCTCAACAGTTTTTCATCCTCAACCAAGCAGAGAATTGTATATATCCTTCGCAATTTGACACCCTATACCTAGGAGGGAACATTATACCGAGTGTCCATATCCCACATGCACTTCCCTGCATTGAGCATAGGTATGTTCCACTGTTGGAACTAGTTTTTCTTACTTGCGAGACTAGTTTCCTCCTTTGCATCATAGCATTCATTTGTTATGAAAAAACAAAAAAAGATGAGCGAGAAGGGAGTATTATCGTATATCAGTAGCAGTTGTGCCGCCTTTGAAGAGAGCACAAAGCTATTTGAGTCCATTCATCATAATTTTGGTTTTAGCATGGCCTTAGGAAGCTGATCTCATTACAGAGTCTTCTCTACCAATTGGTTACTCTTCCAGTCTCTATAGAGATTCATTCATGCCTCCTGCATCTCATGATTTTATCATCAATTCTATGTTGCCAGAGTCCTCCACATGTCTCATGCTCTTGTTCAAAGGAAGTCTATCAACCTATTGACCACTCCTCAAAACTCTTGACTTTGCATGTCATCCATACCCTCATCTTGTCTTAGAATCACATGATACTTTAGTCCTATCATGCACCCTGGCCCTACTTTCATCATTAGTAGGTAACCTTCAAACTAGCAGTCGACATTTTATCATTGGTCGTCGACTGGGTGGCTTCCCTTGTGTTCAACAAAAAGACATCTATTCACACATTGGGATTTGTGCAGTGTCTTGCATGCCATTATCCTTATTGGTGGTTTCCTCGCCTTTGTCAATAGTTTTCATCGTTGGTTTTTATTCAGAGGGTCATTTTCATGTACCACTTTCACTTGGCACACGCGAAAGATGCACAGGGTCATTCGTTCATGAACTTGTTCTTTGTCTGATTTCCAAGAAATCATGAAGCTCCTGATTTGTACCTCGTGGTGACTGATGAGAGATTCCTTAATGCTCTCCTTTTAGTGGGTCTCTTTCCATCGACATCAACCCATTTATTATGGAAACGTGGCCTAGAGTCTTATGAGTACCTTGAGGCTTGCAATCATTAGTGGCAGGCCCTCTCACCATAGATAGTTTGGAATACATCAATGTCTCCTAATCAATGGATTCTTCAGGTGTTCAACACCAGCTCATTTATTCACACTTGTAAGAATGTACTCGGTGCCTTGATACCTACTTTCATTATCGGTAGGTTGTCTCATGTTTGTTAACGATATACCTCAATGACCATTAATCAAACGATGTCTCATTGTGTTCGACCTCAAATCCTTTATTCACATCATGTAGACTTGCAACTTTGGAGGATTGTGTAAGAGACTTGAAGCCATCACTATGTGGCCGCAACTTTCCTGATTTGTTGCTTCCTTTTCATTTGGACCAGTACCTATACAACTTCAGTAATCATGAGATATCAGATTGTACTCCATGGTATACAGATATCCTCATCTTGATTTTTTGAGACTGGTTCTACTGGGCCTTGTTCGTGACTATGATAGCCTTTAGCATGTAACCGCATTTGTATTTTCCTATTCATGGCCAGAGACACTTTTTTGGTATATTTTCACATGGATCTGCAGTGTATTTTTGGCAGCCATGTATGAAAAGTTAGTAGAGAATGTAATGAGCAATCGAGTTCATCCAGTTGGTTCTCTACCACTCCACTTCTGGGTATTTATAGTGTATTTTGGCCATCGCAGATTCTCCCCTGACCTCACACATTAGGGGGCATCTGTTAGAGAAATATTTTCCTCACCCTATGAAATCTTGCAGAGAGGGAATTATTACATTCCCCCATGCAGACTTACTTTCCCTAATTGATAAATCCAGAGACAAAAATAAATATTTTTCCACTTGTACGCACCTTGCAAGCTATACAGTAAGAGTATACGCTAGTTGCTCCACTACAACCCACAGACATCAGGATTTGTGCCAGAAAATCAAAATTAAATGTCGAGTTTCCATGTCACGACAGGAGATATATGATCCTTGGCCTTCCATATACCAGAAAAATTATGATTCGTCCCTTCAGTTGCATTTTCAAGGCTATAAAGAACCCAATTCAGAGATATGTAAAAGGAGAGAGAAGTCAACTTTGAGAGCAAAGTTACTCTGGAGAAATTATTTACTTCATATTGAGTCTGCATCCCTTTTTCCTTTCAGTCTGAACATAGTGCTCATCCCCCAAGCTCTTCCATTTTTTATGGATAACCTGTTTGTCTCCCTTATATGAGCTTGCCTTTGGTGGAGGATTGAAGTGGTGGAGGCCCAGTTGGAAGGAACATGGTTTATTGGTTTTGAATCGTGCCGACACGAAAGTCTGTAATATTTTCACTTCTATTGATCATTTATTAGTATAAATAATCCTTTCATGTCCAATTGATATCTTGCAAATATATGTATTATGATCCATGGGCATGCTTGTTTTGTATATTAATGGATTGTGCTATCTAATATGCTAACATGTTATATTATCACTATATTCTTGCTCTTCTTGTTTGTTGATAACTTGTTTCAGGTATAAATATTTGGGTCAAAGTTCTCAACAGTGGACATCATCAAACATTTGGACGAGGTAGGCCTCTTTCTTACCTCTCTTGCACATTAGTTTATATAGCATATACTAGAATTGAGTTGATTTCTATAGTCATACCTGTCTATTGTGGTTCACCCTAGCCATAGAGAGATTTTCCTCGTAACAATGGGTCGACATCCGATAAAACCATTACAAAACCATAGAGGACCCCTTACTGGGTCCACATAACCATCAAAATAGGTGAGCATGGATGATTTTAGGGGATAAATTTCGCTCATGGGCTAATTTTCCATGGTTTTTCCAAAAACGAGATTCACTATTTTAAAAATGATTCGCCCAAATTCTATAGGATAAAATTATTTTACCTTAAAAATCACCAAAATTTTATAAAAACTATATAAAATCCTTAGAAACTTGAATATTTTTACAAAAATATTGCCAATCATTTATAGTTGGCATATGAAGGATTAGTAAGATTCGCCAAGGTTTCTACATTTAAAAATAAATTTCCATCCTTAAAATCATCCCTGTAGGTGAGATCCATGATCTCATCTCCGCCTGGGCACTCCTACTTCGACCAACATGTCGAAGTCCAAAAGTGATCCAAAACCTCCAAAACTAACCAAAGTTTCCCCAAAACTTGGTCGAGGTCCAACAGGCCACCAACACTCACATGTGACTCATCCCGAGTCACCTAGGTCTGTACAATGTTGCTTCAAAATACTTGAGCTTAACTCGAGCTTCCTCGACTGAGCCTCCTACTCAACCAGCTCCTAGACTACCTACTCTGTAATAGGCCCTGCTGAGCATTGTTCTAGTTCTGCAACTACTTGATCTAACTATGAACCCTGGCTATCGATCTCCTTGAACACCTTGAAAGATTCGTCCTGCATAAGTTGTAACTTCTTTGTTACATCCATAACCTTACCCTAGAGGGCAGTGATCTTATGCTGTACTGTGCACTGCTCTTGGGATCTGTTCATCCTTTCCATTGGTGTGAGAAGCTTCATTTGTGCCTACAATGAAAATGCTTGCTTCTTTGCCTCTTGTAAGTGAGCCTCTAGCTTCTTTAGCTCTAGATCCTTAGCGAGGTGTTCATATGTCTGGGCGCTTTTGTCACTCAACTATTTACATGCTATGGCGAGGTATTTTATACTTTCTATTGTGTTTTTGGAGGACTCATCCCTCTGGTCACACACCTCTTGCAGGGTGCTCGACACTTTTCGGGCCTCCAGTTCAGCTATTCTAGCCTAAAACTGTTGGAGGGTCTCTGTGAGATTTTCTACTTGAGATTCAATAGGATCTTGCTCCTCTTGTACCAAGCCTGGCAAAAAGCGACATGCTTTACTTACTACTTCTTTGACCATGGTCCGCTCTGTGACCAGCTTCTCTTTTTCCTTCTGTATCTCGGCTTCACCAGCTTTCTTTTCCTCCTGAAGCCTTTTTTGAAGCTCTTATTTCTCTCTTTGATAGGCAGCTACACTATCCTACGCTAATCGTAAATTACTAGAACTTCATATTTCTCCTTTTGAAAGGATGTTGTATCTTTCTCCTTCTCTTCCCGACCTCTCTAGAACTGGGCTTTTGTTGCATCAGCAAGCCTTCTTAGATGGGATTCTCTTTCAATGATCATTTATATATGTTCCCTTCTGTATGCCTTCAAACCTCCCTCTAATACTTCGACCTGTTCTAGAGGTATTCCTTTAAGTTTAACCTCAACATCCAATTTGGGGCTAGCCTGTAGTGTTGGGGGGGTGGGAAACTTGATGATATGTTGGGGGAGGGTGATCCAAATCCTTGGTTCACTCTACTGAGTTGGATCATCCTCCAATTCTACGGTCTATGATGAGGAATGCATATATGACAGAGTAGGAACTGTGCGGACCAAGCGAGCAACCCGTTTCACTTCCTTCAATTCCCTCTCAATATTTTCATATAACTCCACGTATTTCTCTTCATATCTTTGCAACATGTCTTCAGATGTGTCCTACATATCTCTACGGACCAGAATAATGATGTCGTTAGTGAGAGTGGCTTCCAACTGTGGCTTATTRGCGTGCATTTGCTTCCTTGATGAAGGTTTCTTTGTAGTAAATTTCCACTTTTGTGGGGTCATTATCACATCAGGGGGATCTCTAGGTGGTGGGGTGATAGTGTATTTTCCATTCCTTTCTCTTCTTCTCCTTCATCTCTTCCTCCCTATCCTTCTACTTCGTCTCCTCCTTCTCCTGGCGAGCTAGACTCGCTATGTCCAGAGGTTTCCTCTTCTTCCCCTTCGTCACTCTCTATGTCCTGCAATTCAACCTACTTTTTTCATTCCCTCTGCTTCTTCATTCCACCGGATTGTCCAACATGTTCATCTCTGTTGGCCCTTAGTTATGGAAGCAAGCAAAGATCAAGGAATAAAAGTCAAAATGCGAACTGCACGGAAGACATAGTGACTCTGACTGGGTCGAAGTAAGCAAAAGAGAAGAAAAGATGGAGCGAAGTAAGAGAAATCAAGATGTTGGATGAGGATATCGAGGATGACAGATCAACAAGGAAGACAGATTGTGGAAAACTCAGCAAGTGGAAAAAGCTATAGTTTGATGCTTTGGAGCACCGCATGAGAAGGAAGGAAAGATAGGCTGGCAAAGACCTAAAAACATGAGTCAATTTGACCTAGGGTTTTGACACTTAGGTCTTGTCCTAAGGCTGTCAGTGAGTTATTGTAATGTATAAATAGAGGTCTAAAGGAATTGGGATGGGTTTTTGCTATTGGGGTTGGTATTGTCTTTCTTGTTTTTTTATTGGTGTGAGCGATTATTATTGTGTGAGAGAGAAGTGCTAAGAATAAGAGCCTTCTGGTATTGTATGATCTTCAGCTGGGTGCGTAGATCAGTAATACAACTGGGTGAATAGGAAGAGGAGAGATAGAGAGGAGAAGAAAGAATATCTCCTAGCTGAGATCTCAGACAACAACTGTATGCTTCATCCTAATATATTATAAAGCATAGTTATGTGGACGTATCCCTAGAAAGAGGGTGAACCACGTATATCTTGTGTTGTGTGTGATTGATGCTTTGTTCTTTGTTATTTGATATACTGCTATTTGCATTACTGTGTTAGATATGATAGATAGTTATGTGGAGTAGATCTGAACTGGTAAGTGATATATAATGGTTGTATTTCCCTTGTATTAGATCCACCTGGTATTCCCTTTGGTTGTAGACATCTCTATCCTGCAAACCCTCCATAGCTACTTTGGGTGAGACTGCATTTTCCTCACAGGTGTTGCCAAAAGGTCCAGTAGTTAGGGCTTGTTGGTGTGCTCTTGGAGTTGAACCCTAGGTCTGCCCCTGTGCCAACAAGATCGTGTAAACATCAAGCTTCCTATATTATTAGTTTCAGATAAATCTGCATCTGCGAAAGGTACAAGAAATTCTTCTGGCCAATCCTTTATAATATGTTTCATATATGCATCCGTGAGATTATAGTATGACTGCAATCTTTCCTAGTGCTCATCTCTTCGCATGATGATGTAAATGAAGTGGGGGTCAGCGTAGAACTTCCCTATGGGCTGATACTAATGCAGGGTACATGGTGTCATACGAGGGAATGCTTCAATGGATACTTTCAGCTGCTGATAATATTTGTGAAACACATAATTAGACTGCCACTGCTTCGTCATGTCATTGGTATACCACAGGGTGGAAAACCGAGCATCCAGGGGATCCGTAGGTTCAATATATGGGAAATTATCTCCTTCAGGCATCTGACAAGACACAAATTCAATCAACATGATCAACCAACTATAGTGAAACTCATATCCTAAGTCATGGTATTCGCAAAAAACTTTTTCTAACTCGTTGACGAGGTAGTTCACCCATTTCATCTGCAGGTCATCCACACACTTCCCTGTGAGTTCCACCATGAACCCACTGACCTGTGTGGAGCAGTTCTTCCTTGCTAGATTTCCAGCTAAGAGTTGAAAAGAAAGGCGCACTGCGCCATCCTGTATGGAGGCTAACTTGTAACCTCGCTTCCCCTTTTGTACCTCTCCATAGGCTTCTTTGTTGCGTTGTGATAAAGAATAGTCTGAGGTTTTTCCTAGGTAGAACTGTTGTGGGTAAGGACCCTTCAAACTTAAACCTATGATCCAGCGGATCAGTGCGGAATCCACAGTAATTATTTTATCAAGCCATAGATATCCCCCATGATAGCATGACAGAAGGAGTTTAACACAAGTGTTAACCTCCTGGTGGTGGCCAAAATGAGGAATATTCATTATGTTTAATATGTTTGATTGTGCCAACTCCTTGATCCATGGTTGTGGGATGAGGCAAGGCTTATTTCTAGTTGTCTTAATTAAGTAACGGTGAGGAGCTAGCGTGGCATAGTTCTTTTGGTCTCCTAAGTTGAAGTCACTGTGCTTCAATAGCGGGATCTGACCTAGCTGACTTCCTACTATATGAATTCCTTTCAGAATGTACGTAGTGAACACGTAGTACTCAAAATCATGGGGGATACTATCGTGGTTAATGGCGCCAACCAGAGGCGGAATATACTCAGGAAAGATTGATGGGATCTTCTTTGCGTTAGCCAAATCATTGTGGTGCTTTCTTCTTTGTTTAGTTACGGGGTTGATGTGGGTGGAATGACATCCAATTGAAGGGGAAGCCTTCATTACCCTAGTAGATGATGCCTGAATACCTTTAGATGCAGGTTTTTCGTCCATGATTTTCCTAATAATTTTCTCAACAGACTTCTCCAAGTCATTGGGTTCGCCCGAAATTCTATATTTTAACAAACAACGGATAGACAAACAAACAAGAAGGGTATACTTTCAGATAATGACAGGAAGCAAATTTCGACACTTGAACAATTATCGACTTAGCTCCGTCAGTCACGGGTAGAAAAAAGTTGTACCAGCGCCATGATCGATGATTTAAATAAGTGGGGCGGCATGATGCATCTTCCAATGGATAGGAACTAGAGTTAAATTCTTCCATTAATGTAAATATAATCGTTATGGCATGGTCTCAACGTCCAAAATCAATATATAAACCCATAAATTAGTTTCCTAATCATTATGGAGCATCATTCTAAAAGTTGGGGCACCTCCAATGGTTATATAAATTTGCCAGGGAGAAGTCCAAAACTGCACGGACCTGTTATTCCAGCGAGGTTCAAACCCCTACCTCCTATAAGGTTCCAGTCTGCGAAGTCTTCCATCTAGTTTCCTTAAATTCTTGTAGATTTCCAACTTAGCATTATTTGTATTGATCTTCATTGCCTTCTTTCCTTTTATCTGAGTCTCTTTGATTGTTTTTGGAATCCTCTTTCCATTTTTACTCTTATCTTCCCCTAGCATAGTGGCTTCACACTATTGAGGTACCCTCAAAGGTTCTAAAGTTAATATCCCTTGGACACTCATCTCTCTTGGATAGATAGGTCATTCAATCATTCTTTCATTATTTCAACCTTGATAGCTAATTCTTTTTCTTTATGTTCCTCTTGTGTTGTTACTTTGCTCTGTTGCTTCAACTTATCCTCTCGTTCTTCTCTTAGTTGGTCTATTTTCCTAGCTATGAAATCCCTTAATTCTTTCTTTTTCTTTTATGTAGCTTCTTCCTCTGCTTTCCTTATGATCTAATCCTTCTCAATCCAAGTCTTACCTAACAAAAGTGGGAAAGGGGCATTGTCCTCAACAAACCTAATGACTTCAAATTCTTCTTGAGTTGATGTTCCATGAACAATAATAGGTAAAATAGTTACTCTTCGACATAAAGTTATCATGTTTCCCTTAAACAAGCCTATCCTTCCTAAGTAAGGTACCACAGTAGGATTTCCCAAAACTTCCCAAGTTTCTTCTGTCATAATATTCACTTGTGTTTCTTCATCCAAGACTATACAGTCTATGTCGAAGTCTTTTATTCTTGCACTTATGCATTGTTTTGCTTTCACGCTTTCTAGTAAACTAGCATCTTTATGAACATCCATAATTTCTTCTAACTGTAATAGCATAGTATGAACTTCCTTTGATCTTTTCTCCTTATGAATTTCTAACATACCCTTAGTCTCTTTACTATTTTCATAATTTTCTTGTCTTATGTCCCTCCCTTCAAATTTAGCAATAATCCTTGGACAATCCTCAACCTCATGACCAACAATCTTACAACAAAGGTCCTACCCTAGGGAATTCCTTAGAAATATGTTCTAGCCATCTGCAATTATAACACAAATTCAATCCTCTTTTTCTCTCAAATGTTCCCCAATCTTTTATGGACTGTGCACTTCCCCTAGGATTATAGTGTTGGACCTGCAATCTACAAAAATTCTTTCTAGGTTCTTGCATCCACTTATTAGTCCAACAACTCTTTCTATGCATAGGAATAAAATATCTTTCTTCATTTCCATTAAATTTACTCAAATCAACTCTTTATTTCAACTATGCCCTAGCCTTCAAACTAGGACATAATCTATTAAACATACTTAAATTCATGCTTTCAGAACAAAAGTTTTCACTTATCTTTCTCTTACCAAAGAACAAAGATTACCTCTCTTATAATGTTACCTCTTTCTTTATAACAACTTACTTTATTGGCACAAATCTTCGGAAGTCAAGTAGAGTATTGCTAACTTCAGTAGTAGACCTATGCACAGATCTTTTCTTTTTCTTTACTTCAGTTCCCAGCAATCACAGTTTCACATCCCATAAAAAAAACATTTGTTGGCACAGAGGAATACCCAGGGTTCAATGCTTAACAATGCACCAACAAAACCTTGACTATTGACCCTTTTGGAAACACCTGCGAAGAAGGAGAAGCCTCACCTGAGGTAGAAGTAGGGGGGGTTACATGATGCAAGTGTCTGTAACCAGGCTGGGACACGATTTTGTTATAAGAGCACTTTACAAAATATTTTGTTAATTCTTAGGAAGTGAACATGCATTAGTTTATTAACCCCATTAACATCGTATAGCATAATCAAAGACATATAAGTGAAGTAACAACAAGTGATTATGCACCCTGAGCACTTAGCACTTAGCACTATGAGTTAAGTCTAGCATTCATTTACCCTTTAACATAAGTAAAGTACTTAAGAAAAAAAAAATACTTATTACACAACATAATCAAAGCACTTAGCAAATGCATAACATAAATGACACTGCACAAAGAAAACCATGAGACACCAGATATACGTGGTTCAGCCCAGGGTGGGGCTATGTCCACAAACCGCTTTGCCTCTTTATTATTTGCCAAAATCTTACATCTAGTCACTCCTCTGCACTAAGCCACAGAGTTGAACTTCTCACAAGACAAGAGATCTGCGCACTAAGCACTAGATCCTGCTTCTTTACCTTCCAAAAATAGGTCAAATTCATAGAGACAAAATCTATTATAATGGCACTTAGCATCTTCTCCACGCTGAGCATCACAAGCATTAAGAACAATATACAAAATCATAGTCGAGCACAAAGCCTCAACCACACACATTCCTTTGCACATAGAATTACTTGAACTACTGCTTCTACATTACATTCCTCTTTGTTTATACTTTACAATAAGCCCTAAACATGGGGAAAACCCATGGGATGACATCCCTTAAACCCATTACAAAACACTAGAGGATCCCTTATTGGGTCCACATAACTCTCAAAATAGGTGAGATATGTGATCTCAACTTCGCCTGGGTGCTCCTACTTCGACTGTTGTAGGAAAATCTCCCTGCGGACAGGTAGATCACCTCTAAGAGCTTGACCTTAACTCTAGACAGAAAATTCTTAACATGGACACTGACTTCCTTTAAAATCTATCTAAACTAACACATGAGAGGGAAGGATGAAAGAAGTACCTTTTATCGACGTTTGTCCCTGCACGCTCCGAGTTGCGCTCCAATCCTTTGCTCCTCACTGAGTTCTATGGACAAAACAAGATACGATCGCTTCCTACTCTATTGATGTTAGCTTGAAAATAGATCTACCAATTAATGATAAGTTCATGTGAAATTAGACACAAACTAGAAAGAAACAGGCCAAGCGTGTCATATTGATGAGAATAACGACAACAACACTTATAATCGTAGATGCGAATGCGACAGCTTCGTCAAGTCCCCTTTGTCTAACCCTTGCCTGAAAGCTCCACAACCTGGATGACAGTAGCTTCACTGATCACTCTCTTGTGGCTGACTGTGAGTTTCCTCCAAGATCATAAGTTTCATATCTTCAATTCTTCCCCCCTTTCCACCATCATAGAGCCTGTTTATATAGGTTAAGAGGAGCTTAACCTCTTGAGTTATCTTTAGAACAAGTTGGGAACCTTCTCCTTAGATCAAGGATCTCTTGATGAAACCAAGAATTTGAGCACAACTGCCTCCTAATCTCGAAAGATTCTCCCCTTATTCTCCTCAATGGGCCAACTACTGCCTCAGATTAGGCAACGCTCCCTTAGAAGGGGCATCAGAGCGCTGTAGCGCCCCCTGGTAAGCTTTAAGGGTGTGCCAGTGCTCTCAAGATGAGAATAATTCCTTCAGAGGGGGATGGGGAGCATTATAATGCTCCCTGAAGCCTTGTAGGGGAGCGCCAGCGCTTCTAGAGCTAAAAGAGGGGAGCGCTCCCCCTCAAAACCTTTGTTTCAGGGTTCCTTTCAGGTGTCAAGAGCTATTTGACTTCAGTAAACCAGTTCTCCTCCTTCAAATCAGTCATGTGAGATGTTATAAGTGTCTCCTTAGTGTCGTTGACATGGCAGTATGTCTGAACATCATTTGCGACACTTGTGACCAACTTGCAACACTTGCAAAAGTTGTAGGGAAGATGCGACACTTACGACGATTGAGAGGGACATGCGACACTTATCCAGCTGAGAAATTTTGACGTGTAACAGAATGCCCCCCAAAGTATGAAGTTAGAAGATGCCAACTGATAACTGAAATACTTTGTAGATTTCCAAGCAAGGGTATAGACTTGGAGAACCTGACAGAAGCTGCACACAAACATCCAACAAATATCATGACATATTTCAAAATCCAAGGTAGGCATACCTATGCTTGGGAGATCAAGACTTAGTAGGATATGGCCGCCATAAAATACACTGTGGATCCATAATTGTATTGATAAAAAGGTATAGCCACCAAAGATACAATGTGGATCTATACTTTGATGACTCGAATTGATCGTAGCCACGAAGAATACACAGTGGATCTACGAGATGACAAGACATAGCCACGACCAATACAAAGTGGATCTATGTAACAGTGTATGTGTTCTTTGTCCATCGGAAATTCCTTTGCAACCTGGGCAAATCATATATCAAAGTGATGGCTCAACCCAGGGTATTCTTACCAATCCTAATATGGTACGAATCTGACCATGTGAATGGATGTCTTGACGTCGAACATGGCAGAAACCACTTGATTACCGGTCAATGGTGTGAATTGTTAACAAGTGCGAGGGAGATCACCATTAATGTCAATGATTCCCAAGGTACCCTATTACATTCCAGCAAATGTGAATAAATGAGCTGAGTTCGAACATCCATGGAATCATTCGATCAGGGGTCAATGATGTAAACCCACTGTCGAACGTGAGGAGGCTTGCCATTGAGGCATGAAGGTCCCAAAGTACTAACTGGTTTCTAAGTCTAATTCCTAGATAATGTGTTGGAGTCGACAGGAATAGACTCATCGAGGGAGGGCCTTGATGTATCCCCCATCAACGACGCGAAACAGACATGGAGATGTAATTGGCAGAACAAATGGACATGGAATGACACAGGTTTTGAGGCAAGATATTTGGGATAGCTGACTCTCGAGGTGGATACTTCCCTTGAACACTGAGGCACAATAGAAAAACATGACATGGACCAAAACTATGCAATGGATATTGTGACTTGCATTGGGTCACCCAAAGGAGTGAAATGAACTCAAAGGATTGGCTTAGTGCAGAAGTTCAGCGAATTATGATGTATGCAAATGAGAAAGTGTCGTGTTCAAGGGCGACTCTAAGAAGTGCTGGATGATGTTCTCAAGAGACTGCTTGGCTTGCTCCTTTCAATTTTTCCCCCATCCAGATAGATGAGCACCTCTTTTTGATTTAATGAGCTCGAGGAGGATAACACATGCTCGATATAACTCAGCTTTGGTAAGTTCCTCTTCCTTTGTTTAACGAACCGGAAGAAGTAAGAGTTCAGTCCCATATGGGTCTGTCGATGTATGCTTTAACGAGTCTAAAGACAGAAAAATCGAAGGTTTTTAGGGATTATAGAGTTTGGAAAAACACTTAAAAGAGAACTCTCTCAGTTCCTTTTTCGTACAATAGTCCAACGAGACCAAAAAAGGGTTAAACTATCGCTCGAAAGACGCTCTTTCTGACCTTTTAACGAGTGTGAAAGAAAGCAAGATCACTCGACAATCTTTTCATATTTAGAGAGTCTGAAAAGGGTTTAAAGGAGACTCCAGGGGGGTTCCTTTTTCGTGTGTTCGTATCCGTATGGGTCCGAAAAAGAGATAAAAGTTTACCCGGTTACGTTCTCATATTGTTGAGATCGAGAATGAACTAAGACTATGCTCATAAATGCGACAAGGTGAATGATTCATTAGAACTGCCAGGAAACCTGCGATGCCAGAAACTACAAACCAGAGTTTAGTGAAGCCATTTACATCATTAGAGAAACCCAAAAATGACAATACCTTATAAAAAATGAAATTTTATAAATAACAATTGATTTGAAAATTCATTTACCATTTCATTTGCAAGGATTTTTGGAGTAGTGGAGAATCTCATTTTAAAGCAAATCTTGTTTTTCTCGCTATCGGAGCTACGATCGATCATTTCGCTCACCGTTCGAACCAGGTAGGTGTTCATCCTTTGCTCTTTCAATTGCATGGTTTCAACTTGATTTTCATGGTATTATTCATTTAAAACACAAAGCCCTAGGTCGCCCCTCTTTGAACCAAATCGGCCTCTTTTTAAAAATTAATAAAATAGGGGGATTCTTTTATAAAAATGTGTTAGAGAAGGGTTGTTAGGATGTCTACACCCTTGCAAATGATTGGACCGATCATTTTTAGTAAAAGAACTCATGAAAATTCTCCCCATTTGCCCACGCAGCCCCCCAAAGTCGTTTTTTATTTTTAACATGTTTTTATCATTACTTGACAAATATTAAAGGGCGTGGTGGTTAAAAAGAGTGAGTGGTTGCTTTTAGATGACATGGGCACTTTATTTCATGTTTTAAAATGTTTTTGAAAATCGCCAAAATTACAAAAACGTGAGGAATGATGAAATTCTTGATTTTTTGTTTTGTAGGTATCTTCGGCAATCATGATTGAATGGAAAGAGAGGGAACATGAGATGGATGATTTAGCCTCTCTACGGAGTCCTCGTACACGGGCCACTTTGCGAGCCGGTGGCTTGCTCAAGTTCTTCAAATTGCAAAAAATGAAGAGAGAGGTGCTATTKCTTGAGCATGTCATTGGCCTTTGGGATGTTGCGTAACAGGGATTCCGTATCGGCACACAACTCCTAACCATTGAGTTGGAAGATGTGTACTTTTTGACCAGCCTCTCGAAAAGAGGGGTCCCCATCTCTTTTACTGGATAGAGGGAATTACCTGAGCAAGTGGACATGTATCTGGCACGCCACTGCATTCCGGGAGCAAGGTTGGTAGGGGGCAGGATCCCTATCAAGGATATATGAGATCTGCCTCTCCGGTCTATATTATTTTCTATTACGTGACAGGCAGCACTAGCACTCATCTGGCATTGAGATCATAGGTGGCCTATGGTGTTCAGTGTTTGGAACCAACACTGTTCAACTGGAGCGCAGGGTTCCTTCTGAACGTGAAGGAACAAATCTCACGGTGCAGGACTGGTCAGAAGCAGTTCAGCTATGGCTCATTTTTGGTCTTGTTTTTCCTAGAGCGCATCCCTCAGATGCAACCTCAGATAGCACTGGCATTATGACCAGTGGACGAGCCTCGGATGGAGAGGTGGGCTAATCTATCTCCAAGGCTAGTTTCAGAGTCAGAGTTCCACTTCACTGGTGATTTCTTTGCCTGGCTGAGATGGCAGTACCTATGGATAGAGGACTTCCCTTATGCCGATGTAGACTTCCGTGGGAGTATGGACTTGATTTTGTCCACGGGGGAAGACTGGGGCGAGTCGGGTAAGAGACTAAGCCATACCTTGTCTAGTTTTTTATTGTTTTTGATGTATATACATTTTTTTTTGGGGGGGGTATGTAAAAGAGTTTTAACAAATGTTTTGTTTCCAACATGCAGACAAGGGAGCAGTGCACCCAGCTGATATACCAGTACCAGGGCATCGTGGAGGCGCCCCAGTCGTAGCAGATCCAACAGTACCAGTGGTGGGTCTCCGGGAGGTTGAGAGGAACCTCCAAGGCCTTATGATGGGTATCCCTCCTCTGCGGAGGGGGGATGTGCCTTTACATCTGCAGCGGCACACTGTAGGGGTACCAGAGAATATCAATTCTTTGTTGAGGTGTGTAGTACGTGCAGTAGTATGTTACTCATAGCATAATGCAGTGCGGGGGGATTAGAGTCTCCCCGTGATTATGTTTTTGTATGCCTTGTCAGGCGACGTTGTATGGGTGAACAGACCCAATATTTTTCTCTTCTACACACTTTTTGA
>JASDQU010012176.1:0-33645 GCA_032191745.1 Picea mariana | reverse complement strand
TACAGTTTCGAGTTTTTATGGTGCCAATGATTTGTACATGATGATGTCTTTGATGTGTTTTAATTTACATGCAATGTACAGTTTTGCTTTCCTTGAATCTTATATGTCGGCAAGATACTGGTCCATAATATAATTAGCTAATGAATCTGAAACACTATTAAGTTCTCTTGAAATTTGTCTATATTCGATGTAATCGAACATTCGTTCGAGATGACAAACTTGCAAGTGTAGGCATAGCAGGATAGGACTACGGATAGCGTAGATGTGGTTGAGTTGAAAAACCACCAGTTGGGAGTCTAAGTAAATAATGATGCGAGAGATAACTAGAGAGGAAGCTTGGGTCAGCAGTCCAATGACAGCATGATATTCTGCCATATGGTTGGTTGCTGGTCCTAAACAAATGCCTCCTGAACTCACCACTTGGTCAAATTGGTAAATAACCCAAGCTGCTGAAGCAATGTTCCAGGTATATTGGCTAGCGCCATTCATGAACCCAAAAAAGATAGGAAAGGAAGACATCATCTGCGCATGAAAACATAGGCACAGTCATGAGTGGCAACGGTAAAGACTCGAGCACGTGAAAGAAATAGACACACCAAAACTAAATACAATAATGTACAAAGTACAAATGCTAGGTGATCTAGGCATAGTACTTATTAAGGTAAAGCCCGTTTCGGGGCTCTCCTAGGGAAATTCCATCGTGATCAACTAATTAGTAGGCACCTTTATGTAGGACATGCTTCACGATGTAGGGACCGTGCCACATGGGTTCTAACTTTCCTGTCCCCAATTTATCGTGAGCTTGGTCGTAAACAAGGACTAAGTCTCCTTCTGCGAAAGTCCGAGGGTGGACGGATTTGTCATATTGACTTTTAATTCATTTTTGATGTGCCTCATTGGAAAGAGCAGTATCGTGACGCGTTTCATCCAGTTTGGATAGATACAAAAATCATTCTTCTTCAGCAGAAGTATGGGGCAGGAGTTCTACTTTGAGTTTGAGTGATGGAATCTCACACTCAATCAGTAGGACGGATTCAATGCCTTAGACCAACTGGAAAGGAGTGAATCCAGTTGAAGTTTTCACAGAGGTGCAATAGGCCCAGAGAGCGGAGAACAATTGTAGATGCCACGATGTTTTGTTTTCCCCTACCATGCATTGGATCATGGTTTTTAGGACTTTGTTGATAGCTTCAACTTGTTCGTTTACTTGAGGGTAGTAAGGGGACGAGTTTTCATGGAGAAAACCCAATTTGACATGTAACTCGCTCATCATCTGGTTTTTGAAGTGTGCACCATGGTCAGTGACAATGGAACGTGGTACACAAAACGAGTTATGATGTGGTTGAAAAGGAATAGATCTGCATTACGGCCATCATTCAGGAAGGTAGGCATAGCCTCAGCCCATTTGGTGAAGTAATCGACGGTGACGATGATGTAACCGTGCCCCCCAGCTGAGGTAGGTTTACACTGCATGAAATCAATGCCCCATTTGGCAAAGGGGCCGATGGTGATAATTGGGTGCAGCGTCATAGGGTGGGTGCATGCCTTCTTGTTAAAGATTTGGCAGGGTGGGTATTTCTTGATAGCCTCGATACAATCTCTGAAAATCGAGGGCCAAAAGTAGCCGACACGTAGGATTTTTTGGGCTGTGGCCATTCCGGAAAGGTGACCGCCATAGGCGCCAAGGTGACAATCGTTCAAAATGTGTTCAGCCTCCTCGTGAGTCAAACATCGCCGAAGGATGGTGTCGATACCACGGCGATACAAAGTGTCCCCAAGGATGATATAACGACGGGAGTGATGACGAATGCGTCGACGCTCTTCACGAGAGATGTTGGGCTGAAAACGTTGTGTTTGAAGGTAGAGTAGAATGTCTCAGTAACAAGGATCAGAGGTGTTGATGAGGAAGAGAGATTCATCGGGGAGGGAATCTCTGGGTTCGATGTTTTCATCGGCACAAGGAAGAGCACAGATGATCTCGGCAAACACCAGGGATTTTTTGGCTTTCGCCTTCATAAACTCAAGATCGAATTCTTGAAGAATAACGATCCATTTCGAATATTTCCCCCCAAGTACATGACGTGTTAGGACGTGGTACATGGGGTTGGAGTTTGCGATTACTGTGGTGGTGCGTAATAAGATGTAAAGGCGGAAAATTTGGACAGCGATGACAGCTGCCAGAGCCAGTTTCTCAACATGCGAATATCTGAGTTTGGGTCCAGATAAACTCTTGCTCAGATAGTAAATCACATGTTCTTCATCGTTGGAGTCTTCTTGAACTAACACCATTGCAATGGTGGAAGTAGAAGCAGCCAAGTAAAGGATATAATCCTTTGTATATTCAGGGGGATGTAACAAAGGTGCATGGGTCAAAGCGTGCTTGAGAGCGTCGAATGACCATTGAGCTGCATCATCCCAGATGAAAGGGACGTTCTTTTGCAGTAACCACATAAATCCTTTAGTGATCTCGGCATAATTGCAGATGAAACGACAAAGAAAGTTTGCGTTGCCTTGCAAACTTTGGAGTTGGGTTAAATTGGTGGGTGGAGGTAAGGCTAAGATGGCCTTGATCTTTAAGGGGTCCACCCTAATCCCATCTTTGGAGACAATGAAACCGAGGATTTGACTAGATTCGACAGCGAAAATGCATTTGTGTGGGTTCAAACGGATACGGTAGAACCTACATCGCAGAAAAATCGCACGTAAGTGATCAATGTGATCGGATCGATTTAACGAATGTGCGGGTAAATCATCAAGATATGGTTCTGTGATATGTTTGATGTCATGAAAAGTGTATGACATGGCTCGCTGGAAAGTGGCTCCATCATTTTTAAGGCCAAAAGGTAGCTTTCGGTAGGCAAAAGTTCCCCAAGGGCAGATGAAGGATGTCTTGTGTTGATCTGTGGGCAAGATTTCAATCTGGTTATAGCTAGAAAATCCATCCATGAAAGAAAAGATTATGCTCCCTGCGTAGTTATCGATGATTTGGTAGGCTAGTTGTCCTTAGGACAAGCTTTGTTGAGATCTCTATAGTCAACGCAAACACGGATGGTCCCTTGTTTCTTAGCAACCAGAACGAGGTTGGAGACCCATTTGGTTAAAGGGATGGGATAGATAAAGCCAGATTTTAGAAGTTTTTCAACTTCTGCCTTTATAGCTGCGACTTTCTTGGGATGAACCGAGCGAAGCTTTTGCCAAACTAGTTTCGTGTCAGGGTAGGTTTTGATTTCGTGTATGACAATCGAAGGATTGATCCCTGGCATTTCCTCATAACTCCATGCGAAGACATCACGGAATTCCTTGAACAAAGCAGTGTAATAAACCACTTCATTGGGTGTGCAATTAGCACCAAGGTTGATGTTTTCCACGACACCTTCTTTGATTGAAATGTCAATCGTGACCGTAGTAGAGATGTTACCCATGTTCCCCTCAGAGAGAGTATCTGTCATGAGGATAGGAGATTGCAGAGCTTCGGTAACATCGGGGGGGAAGACAGATCGTATGTCTTGGATTTCTTCCATAGGTGGAAGAAAAGAGGATCGATGGTGGTTGTCATCCCATGGGAGATCATCAATGCTAAGCATTTCCATGATAGATTCGTTCGAAGGAAAAATATGGGAAATGTAATCGACGACGGATGATAGGGAATCTAACCAAGAGGGCACCGAATAAGTATCGGGTTCCAATGAATGTGAAGTATTCAAAGAGGGAGAGGTAGATTGGATAGCTACGTATGCGGCCTCGGCTGGGCTAAGTGACATGGTTTCATCGAGCACATCGAATTAAAAAGAACTAGGCACAATTCAGGGGTCAGATGATTCCAAGGATTGATAAGGCAAAGTCGAGATCATATTGATGATGGCAATATGATGTGCAGTAGGTGGAAGTGGTGTAGGGAAGGTACCCATGAGGCTAGAATCTTTCAATAAGCCAACACCAATGCTTTCATACGTAACCGGGTGGTCTCCCAAAAAGGGAATGTTGTTGGTAGCAGGGATGCGAGCGTCGGGTGTGCAGAAATCAAGTTGATCGATGGTAACAATTTTTCCTTGATGGGGGAATTGTACACATCGAAACACCGACAAGGCGATGACAGTCATCGCATAGAACCAACTTCTTCCAAGTAGTAGGTTGTAATCAAGGGGGGCATCGACCACCTCGACGTCAACAGTAACAGTTTTGCTGCCCAACTGAACGGCTAAGGATTGTAATAATCCGTGAGGATGAAAACCTTGTCCGTCAAAGTCATGTAACATTGTAGCTGATTTGTTAAGGGCAGGTGATTTCAATCCTTTCCAACAGGCTAGGGACATGACACAGGTGGAGGCTCCCTCATCCAGGATAGTCTGGTGGATTTGTTGATTGTGAACAACCACATCGATTTGGAAAGGTAGCTGGTGGGAGAGTCGCGGTTGATGATCATCCGGATTAAACGTAAGGTAGTTTGATGACTCAGGATCGAAAGTGCCAATAGCGGCTAAGAGTGTTCTACGTTGGTTGGGACAGTGTTGTAGAACTTCCAAGGCGGACATGGCACATGGGGCTTGGGCCAAATCTTCTACGATATTGTAGTTTTGGGCAGCCCGTGAATTAGGATTGAATGTAGATTTCCGGATGGTGCTCTTAGGAGGGCGTAGAATGGAGTCAAAAGAGTGTTTCTCAATATAGAGTGGCCCGGATAGAGGGCTAATAGATGGAGGATTGGCGGAGGATGGTAACGGGTCTGACACAGAACCGTTAGCGATCTTCATCTTATCAGGTTTAACTGGCGTGTCATATGTCGCAGAGCGAGTTGTTAGATTAACTCTGTTAAACATGTAAATGTGGGCACTTATCGAGGCCTCATCATGGGGTTGGTTGGAACTGCCCCCCGGCGTGGGGGTTTGTGTAACCAAATATTGTTGCTGCGGAAAAGGCTGAGTGAGCACGCGGGTTGTGAATTTCCCTTGAAAAGTTTGGCCACTTCATCGCAATGTGGGTAGTCTCGAGTGTAGTGATCGTCACCACAAATGAGACATGGGAATTTCAGTTTTCGCTGTGGTTGTTTTCCAGCAGTAGGGGTTTGTGGTTGGGTCTTGGGTTGCTCGTTGTTGTTCTTCTTCTTTGGTTTGTTTCTCACTTTCTTCTTGCCCCCAAACTGTTGTGAAGGGGTTGACTGGACCGCATTCACATCAGAGACCTGAGTTTGAGGTGGGGTAGAAGAGGGTGCAGTCAAACTGGGGGAAGTCGTGGAAGCGGGCTGCTGGATTGTTCCAGTAGACTGGGTAGTAGATTGAGTCTTGACAGAGCCAATAACTCCATTCGCATGCGAAGCAGTCAATGGTTTGGATGGGTCATTAGTGGCACGGGTAGCATTCGGTATCAACTCATATAGAGTACCAGATTGTGAATAGACTAAGTCTAAGTACTGAGCCCGGGTGATGGCTTCTTCCTTGGTGACTACGCCACCCATGGAAACATCACGAGCAATCTGGGGTAATAGTGATTTCGTGAACCATTCTACTAACAATTGGTCGAGAATGACCGCTTTGATTAGTCTTCGTCGACATCTCCATTCATGGATATGATCAAAGATATGTATGGAAGTTGTCTAACGAAGAGAGATTAATAGTTCAGTACCCATCTCGTACCGAATGGGTAGTTGGAAATGTGTGAGGAAGGACATGGCAAGGGAGTTGAAATCATGAAAAGATGTGCGTGGTAATTCAATATACCATTTTGCTGCGGAACCCGTGAGTGTTTGTTGGAAAAGATGCAAATGAATCGAATCGTCCATGAGGGAGTTGGATGAACACCACAAATGGAAGTTCATCACGTGATTGTTGGGTCTTCTCCGGGCTTTCCGTCGAATTTTGGGATATCAGAAGGAAGTTTAACTGGAATAGCTGGCCAAACCGGGGAATGATAAATGGAATCATTCGTTAACTGAGACAAGTCTAGAAGGTCCAGGGTGGCTAAAAAGGCTAGTTGTCTGTTAACCTGTGGGTAATGTTGGTGTGGCAGAAGGACACCAGTGGGGCCTAATACTGGGTTATGTAGATAATTATAACTCGTGGGCCCTCCCATGTGAGGTTGGTTTTGACCAAGGTACATAGGATTTGAGATGTTTTGAGAAGTGTTGGTGAAAGGAGGATAACTGGATGGGTTTTGTGGGTTATAGGGTGGGTTTGGCATTTGTCCATAAGGGGGTTGTTGTGGAGGCATGCGGATTTCCTTGAAAAGGGACGCTCCATGGATTGGGTGTGGTAGACACATTTTGTCCTTGTGGTTGATGGTGTACTCTGGATTGAGGCTGCCCCCCAGCATGAGGGTGCCCCCCAAATGGAATTTGTCCTCCAATGGGAGGATGCCCCCCAGCATTAGGGTTCCCTTCGAATGGAATTTGTGCTCCGGAGGGAGGATGCCCCCCAGTTTGAGGTAGAGTTCCTAGGATCTGAAAGCCAGACATCAATGACGAACCGGTGCCACCGATCGGGTTGGAACCACCAAGACTAGTCCCTCCAGGTTGTTGGATAGGTATGGAACTTCCCGATACAATTTGGGTAGTGGTTTGGGCAGTGGTGGTAGCAGAAGCATTCAATGCCCTAAATCCAAAAGGGAGTGTAGGTCTTGGTGTGGCAGGTGTGCCGATTGGGGCTTGATTAACTACCGCATTACCAGCAGGGATAGTCGGAATGTGTGGGGCCATTGTTGAATGGGCTGTCTGGAGGGGAATAGTAGACCTTGGGCCAATGGACGGTATGTTCGGACCAACGGTTGGTGTGGTTGTAAAAGTGGTAGTACTGGTGAAATGATTTGGGGGTTTAGTATAGGAAAAGGGTGCATCGACACCTTCTCCTATTCCATAAAGATCTCGCACCAAGCATGGTGGACTCCGAACAACGTCCACAGTCCAAAAAGGGTCACTGGCTAAAGGGTTCTGAGAAGACCCAGCCGGAATGTCAAAAGGATGGATGACCACAAATTCTCCAGTGGAATTTAGGTGGAGGATCTGTCATTCGTATCCCTCTGAAATGCGATAAGCTTCCGGAGATTCTGAGACAATTCGAAAATTCTCCAAAGGGATGGGAACTTCTTCCTGAGAAGTTGTAGCATTATGAACCTCGCTCTGTTGAGGATATTCTTCCGTAGAATGAGGGGGTAAAGGGGTGTTTCCTTCCATATTCTCTAGAGGAAGTCCCTGTAGCCTCCGCAAGCAGCATGGAGGGTCGATGTTGGCGGAAAAGAGTCGGTGAAATAAATCTATGGCCAACTAACGAAAAGAAATAGCACACGCTAAAAAAATCTAAGAATCACAACCAAGCAAACAGGACCTTCTTTTGATGACAGTACTATTTGGTGATGAAATCCAACGTCGTGTGATCAAGTCCAGAAGGGGTGGGAATAGGGTGGAACAGTTACAATGGCGACCTGCTTAACAGACTTACGCATTGGTGTAAGCTTCCACACAGTAATTGTGGATTTACCCTCCAAGGAGCCCGAGTGAATTTGACCAATGTCTGCTCCAGGTACAGTGAGACTTCCCGTCACCATCACCTTGTGTAAGACCCTAAATATTATGGCCACTAAGGTCACCAATTCGCAGTCAGCCCCTGGGCGGGAATAGTCGACAGTCTGATCCGAATATACAGGTAGGGTATCAAGCTCGAAACCAACTAAAAGGCTTCCACGCAGTAATTGTGGATTTACCTCAAAGTGATCCCCATAATACGATCTAACCACCACAATCAGTTAAACCACGGAGGGTTAGTCCCCGTAGCTTACCCGAATGCGACCTCGTGCGTAACCCCTGTGTGAGAGGGGGATCCCAGGCAGAGTTATACGATAACTGGATTTGACTCTCCCTAACTCAGGATGCTACTGTTTGTTTTGGAAACTTTGGAGAGTTATGCTCACAGCCCTAATCCAAAGTACTAAGCCTAGTCTACTGTTGGTGGAGGATCCTAGAAAAGAAAAAGTTCTAAATAACTTTTAATTAGCGTTGATTTTTATATGGCTATTCTTTACGCAAAGGGGTGCATGGAAGTGAAAAAAATGGAGTTATGACTAAGACCCAAAGAATGCATCGAATATGATAAGCAGTCATTTCCTTTCGATGAATATCTATCTAAGGGAGAGAGAAAGTTCTTTTCACTAACAAGCACAAATAAGGAGTGTCCTCAAACAATTCTTTTTCTCAATCAAATCCCGATGTAATGCAAAAACTTTTAAATGCCTTCTAATATGCACAATCAATCATGAACATATCTTTTATTGTTTGTGTATGAATGATGATAAATACAACACAATTCTTGTCTTGCTAATTATCTTCTTGGTATGAATGAAAACCAAACTAGCCCAAGCAAAAGTCACACAAACAATACACCCTTTCGTAGCAATCAAAATGAAAAAGCGAAAGAAAAAGAAACACTCTAAGAGAAAAACAAACTTCACACCCAAAAGAAAAAGTTGAAGAACAATGACCTTGACTCAAATCAAGATAAAGAGGTCTGTAGGCCTTTGATGATCTTCACCAGGGTTTTTACTCAGCTGATGAGGAGAAAAAAACAATGCATGGGTTTCAAATTTCACTCAACAGGGAAAAACTCAATGAAAATGGTGAAGAAGGCTACAAGATCCAACTAATGAGATGTTTCTTCTTCAAAAAAGACAAATGTCAAGGCTAAATGGGAAGAAACATTGACTCACAAAGTCACCCAGCATATGAGACACAGAGGCAAAACCTAAACAAAGCAATTCTAGAAGGTTTTTTGGCCAAAAAGAGGTTGGCGCTCTGTTTCCAAAGAAATGGAGCATTATAGCGCTCTATGCAAGGGTATGGGGGAGCACTGGCACTCTGTTAACACTAGGACAGGGGTGCCAGGGTCTAAAAGTCCCAGAAATGTCAAAAAATTCCAAAAATTGGGATTCAAACTTGACAAGTATGTTGAGTGTGATAAGGTAAGGAGCCAATCATCTTATGAAACTAATCAAAAGAGGAGTAAACCAGGTCTGAAACAATCAAGGGATAGAACAAGGTCAATGAGGAGAAAATTGAAACAAGAGGTTTCGATTTGAGGCTATCTCCCCAGTGGAGTTGCTAGTTTCTGTTGTAGGAAAATCTCCCTGTGGACAGGTAGATCGCCTCTAAGAACTTGACCTTAACCTTAGACAGAAAATGCTTAACATGGACACTGACTTCCTTTCAAATCTATCTAAACTAACACATGAGAGGGAAGGATGACAAAAGTACCTTTTATCGACGTTTGTCCATGTACGCTCTGAGTTGCGCTCCAATCCTTTGCTCCTCACTGATTTCTGTGGACAAAACAAGATACGACCGCTTCCTACTCTATTGATGTTAGCTTGAAAATAGATCTACCAGTTAATGATAAGTTCCTGTGACATTAGACACAAACTAGAAAGAAACAGGCCAAGCGTGTCATATTGATGAGAATAACGACAGCAGCACTTACAATCGTAGATGCGAATGCGACAGCTTCGTCAAGTCCCCTTTGTCTAACCCTTGCCTGAAATCTCTACAACCTGGATGACAGCAGATTCACTAATCACTCTCCTTTGCCTGACTGTGAGTTTCCTCCAAGATCATAAGTTTCATATCTTCAATTCTTCCCCCCTTTCCACCATCATAGATCCTGTTTATATAGGTTAAGAGGAGCTTAACCTCTTGAGTTATCTTTAGAACAAGTTGGTAACCTTCTCCTTAGATCAGGGATCTCTTGATGAAACCAAGAATTCGAGCACAAATGCCTCCTAATCTCGAAAGATTCTCCCCTTATTCTCCTCAACGGGCCAACTACTGCCTCAGATTAGGTAGCGCTCCCTTAGAAGGGGCATCAGAGTGCTGTAGCGCCCCCTGGTAAGATTTAAGGGTGCACCAGCGCTCTCAAGATGAGCAGCGTTCCTTCAGAGGGGGCTGGGGAGCGTCATAACACTCCCTGAAGCCTTGTAGGGGAGCGCCAGCGCTTCTAGAGCTGAAATAGGGGAGCGCTCCCCCTCAAGACCTTTGTTTCAGGGTTCCTTTCAGGTGTCAAGAGTTATTTGACTTCAGTAAACCAGTTCTCCTCCTTCAAATCAGTCATGTGAGATGTTATAAGTGTCGCCTTAGTGTCATCAACATGGCAGTATGTCTGAACATCATTTGCGACACTTGTGACCAACTTGCGACACTTGCGAAAGTTGTAGGGAAGATGTGACACTTACGACGATTGAGAGGGACATGCGACACTTATCCAGCTGAGAAATTTTGATGTGTAACATCGACCAATGTGTCGAAGTCCAAAAGTGGGACAAAACCTCCAAAACTGACCAAAGTTTCCCCAAAACTTGGTTGAGGGCCAACAAAAAATTATCCATAAAGACTATCAGATAAATCTGTTCGGAAAGTTACATAACCTGAGATAGAAAATTTTATTAGTGAAAGAATACACTGAAGAATTCTATAGACTGAATATCAGGCCTGGACAAAAGGAAAATGATGATGAGAAAAAAGCTAGGTATCTAAATGGGTTGAGATACGAGATACAAGAGGAGATCAGCATGATGTCTGTTGGCATAATCGAGGATTATTATCAAGTATCCTTGAAAGATGAGGAGATGTTGGCCAAAAAACAAATCCAGTGAAACAGGGGAGGAATCCCAAGTAGAGGCGAGGTAATTGTCTGAGAGAAGTTCTAGAATCCAAAGAAAGAGGCTTGAAATTATCATAAACACCCTAAAAAAGGGGGAAGTTATAAGAAAGTACAACACGGAGGAAGAAAATTTTTTCCTCGAGGAAGAGGAAGAGAAAGAGGAGTTGAAGTCAGATGTTATGCCTATGGAAAGACAAGACACATGTCATGGGAATGTCCTGAGAAGAATAAAGAAGGAGGAGAAGCACACATTTATGAAGCTCAGAATAATGTGGAAGCAGAAGCAATAGAAAGAGGGAGAAACCTTATCATGAGGAAAGTTCTTCTAAAGCTAGAGAACGAGGTAGAAGAACCATTTCAATGAACAAATTTGTTTAGGACTGCTTGCAAAACAAAGGACAGAGTTTGCAAGATGATTATAGACAATGGAAGCAATGATAATCTAGTATCCATAGAAATGGTGTAGAAACTGGAGATGGATACAAATGCACACCCAAAGTCATACAAGGTATCATGGTTGCAGAAAGGACATCAAGTAATGGTAAGTCAACAATGCAAAGTTGAATTTAAAATAGGAGGCTACAAAGATGAGATTTTATGTGATGTAATTCCTATGGATGTTTGTCATATATTATTAGGGAGACCATGGAGATTTGATAGAAATGTCATTAATGATGGGAGGAAAAATACTTACACCCTAGAGAAGAATGGTAGAACACACATGTTGTTGCCAATAGAAGACAAGGAACCAAAGAAGGAGGCTAATTCAAGTATACTTCTCATGAGTGGGAAGGAACTCTTGAATGAGGTCAATAAGGAACAAGAGATGCAGTTTGTTGTAGTGAGGAAGCCAATGGTTATCCTTACAAATACTTCTATGGATGATTTTCCTAAAGAAATACAAGAATTGTTAGAGATTTTTTCTGATATAGTAGTGGATGAGTTACCTCACTCATTACCACCCATTAGGAGTATCATCCATCACAGTGACCTTATTCCAGGATCCATTTTTCCAAACAAAATAGCATATAGGTTGACACCTTGAGAGAATGAAGAGGTCAAGAATGAATTCCAAGAGTTTTTGGATAAAGGTTTAGTCAGGGAAAGTCTAAGCCCATGCACAGTACCAACTGTGTTAATTCCAATGAAGGATGGAGGATGGAGAATGTGTGTATATTCTAGAGCCATCAACAAGACCACCATCGGGTATAGATTCCCTTTACCAGGAATGGATGATTTGATGGATTGCTTGATTGGATCAAGCTATTTTTCAAAAAACGATTTGAAGAGTGGATATCATCAGATAAGAATGAGAGAGGGAGATGAATGGCAGAAAACATTCAAGACAAATGAAGGTTTGCTTGAATGGCTAGTCATGCCATTTGGGTTGACAAATGCCCCAAGCACATTTATGAGGTTGATGAATGAAGTGATGAAAGACTTCATAAGTAAATTTGTGATTGTATATCTAGATGATATACTAATCTTCTGTAAAACATAGGAAGAACATTTAAAACACTTGATATTAGTGATGAGGAGATTGAAACAAGAAAAGTTGATGATAAAATTAAAGAAAATATCTTTTATGAAGATAGAACTCATATACTTTGGTTTTGTGATATCTTCAAATGAATTGAAGTTGAATCCAAAGAAGGTGAAAGCAATCAGGGATTGGCCATTGTCAAGTAAAATATATACCATCTAATTCGACATTAAATTGTCAACTCGAGCTCGTAGGCTTTGAGGTTCCAACAATGTATGTGTAGGTCTAGAGCTCTAATCTAGCCTATCCTTGCCTAATCTAATGCCAATAAACTCAAATAATGAAGAGCTTTAAGCAATTCTAGAATTATGAACTCTATATGACCTAAGTAACCTTAAACAATCTAAGACTGTGAACTATCTATACATAAGAAAATAACAAGAAATATATTTCAAAGCTATCTATTCAATCTCTTTTTAAATAAGAAAAAAACAAGTAATCTATTTCTGAATTGTTTGATCTATCTATCTCTGAGTGAACAAGTAAATAAGAAAGTAAGAAACTAATCTCTCTATCCCTGAATGAACAAGCAAGTAATCAATTACTCTATCAAAACTATCTTTAACAAGTGAACTCTATTCTTAAAGAAACTCACAACTATTTCTGTCTTACATTGAATAAACATTAATTCAAGAAAATCCACAAACCCATAACTAACACTAATTAGAAATTCTAATTCTAATTCGTAACTAAAATAACATTGAAAATAGTCTGTATATAAATCTACGAACTCAAAACTAATTCAAGAAAATCTACAAGCTCCTAACCAATACTAATCATGATTCAAATTCATAACTGAGATAACATTGAAAATCAAAACTTGAAATTACAACTAGGGTGTCATGGAGAATTGCAATGTTAAAAACATGGTAAACAAGTTATGAATACCTACAAAGAATATTTGAAATCACAATTTAATAAATGAGCTATGTCTAAATAGATACTCTGCAGAGTGATCTACAACTTTACAAAATAGAGAAAAAAGACATGACAACATAAGTAAACAACTCCTAAGAAAGTAAATTATAGACTATAATCAAAATTTTAGAAATAAAATATATAAACAAATGAACATGGACGTCCACACATGCTTTGTGATACCCAAAAAATTCATAAAATGAGCTGCAAAATAAGAGAATATATACAGGGAACTGCAATTAAACAATTAAACAAGCGATCTGCAATTAAGGAAATCAAATTAGATTAACAGATTATAATTGGCATATACACACATCATTTAAAATTGAGAGATAAATGAAATAAAGAGATAATTTTGAATTCTAAACAAGAAACAAAATTAACACAAATATATACTGATATACACAGTCACCCAGACCACTAGTGGGCCCCCCCAGCAGGTCGTGGAAACACTCCATAGGAAACACAGATGTTAAATCAACATAGCACTATTATTAAGCATGAAACAGAGTATGGAGCAAAATTGTGATAATGTTTGTATCAAAACAATAAAATTATCCTCAATCGTGCCACAGGTAGTGTTATTTATAGATGATTACAGCTTGAGAGGTCGACCTCCTCTAAAAATAGTAAACTCATTAAATTAGTTTTAAGAACAACATATTCTAACAATTTTGTGATCCACTCAGCGACCACTACAACTTCCCAATCCGATGTGTGTCATGTTTTGTAGCTGGAGGGAACGAGGGGGAATAAAACCCATATCCTTGATTCATCCATCAAAGTTCGCCAATGTGCTAACTGCCAACTCCTCTGCGCTCCAAGCATCATATGGAGTGTTAGATGACGAATTGAAAACCACGAACTGCTCTCAATCCATCCATAATTTCAAGAAACAGCTCCAAAGGACCTAATTGGGCATATTATGCACAAAAACCATGTGCCAGATTTTTCTGATTCCACTTCATTCTCCCAAAAATTAAGCTTGAAGTTTGTTGCCTATAACAGTGTCGGATGAAGATCCAGATGGAGGATCAGATCGCAATTCCGACCTGTTGCAAGAAAACCAAAATGTTATATCTTTATAAACATTAAAATGAGATGAATTGATTGCAAAATCATTGCAAAAACACCAATTATACATACCTAGTGTGGATTCATGGTAAATTGATATATAAACCTTTGAGAATCCTTCAAAATGGCTAATATGAAGCATAAAATATGTAATATCACATGCAAAAAGGATTTGATCATCGAAATAAAATAATAAAAGCATGAACCCAACAACCATCTCCTAGAAGCATATTTGAGGTGAGAATCTTCCATGGGGTTAGCAAGTCTTTATAGGAAATTTATCAAAAAATTTAGTGGTATATGTACACCCATACTGGATACCATGAATAAGAAACAAAAGTATTTTAATTGGATAGAGGAGGATGAGAAAAGATTCAGAGTGTTGAAGGAGAAGATTACAGGACAACCAATTCTGGTCTTACCAGATTTTGGGAAAACATTTCAGGTAAGGTGTGATGCAAGTGGAGTAGCTATTGGAGCAGTCTTGAGTCAAGATAATAAGCCAGTTGCTTATTTCAGTGAGAAACTAAATGACACCAAGAAATATTATTCCACATATAAAAAAGAGTTTTATGCAGTGATTCAAGCTTTGAAGAATTGGAGGTGCTATGTAATTCCAAAAGAGTTTGTCTTGTATAGTGATAATCAAGCTTTACAATTTATTACTAGAAAAAGAAAGTTGAATCAGAGGCATGCTAAGTGGGTAAAATTCATGTAGAATTTTACTTTTGTCATTAATAATATTTATGGAAGTTCTAACAAAGTTACAAATGTTTTGAGCAGGAGGAGTTTGGTTATACAGGAATTCCAAGTGAAGACCTTAAGGAAATGTACCAAGAAGATTTAGATTTTAAGGAGGCTTATGAGGCATGTGAGAACCCTTTTTTGGGGTATAGAATCCCATGGACATAATATTTAATCCATGATGGATTAGTTTCCAAGGGAATCCAACTATGCATACCAAGATGCTCTATGAGAGACAACCTATTGAAAGAGAAACAGAGTGGAGGTTTGGCTGGACATTTTGGTCATGATAAAACCTATGCACAACTAATTTCTTCATACTACTAGCAAAGTATCAAGACCAAAGTAAAGGAATTTGTGAAAAAATGCATACTTTTCCAGTATGCAAAAGGGAGAAAGTAGAACATTGGTTTGTATCAGCCATTTCATATTCCAGAAAGGCCTTGGGATGCAATTAGTATGGATTTTTTAATGGGATTACCTAGAACCTAGAAGGGAGGTGATTCCATATTTGTTGGGGTAGACAGATTTTCCAAGATGGCACATTTCATACCATGTTAGAAAAAAAGTGATGCTACAAACATAGCCAATTTGTTTTTCAGGGAAGTAGTGATACTACCTGAGTTTCCTAGAAGCATAGTCTTAGACAAAGACACAAAGTTTGTAGGACACTTTTGGAGAACTCTATGGAAGAGGCTGGGGAAAATTTTTTCCTTCAGTTCAACATATCTCCCTTAGATAGATGGGTATATTGAAGTGGTGAAAATAAGTATGGGAAATTTATTAAGGATTTTTGTCAATGAGAAAGGCCGCCAGTGGGATCAGATTCTGGCACAGGCAGAATTTGCATTTAACAATTCGATAAACAGGAGAACTAGGAAAAGTCCATTCGAGATAGTGTATGTAATAAGACCAAGAGGGATTATATAATTGAGATATTTGAAGAAATATGAGTTCATAAGCATTGGATCCAAATATTTTTCTACAGAGATGAAAAGACTTCATGATAGAGTCAGAGAGAAGTGACATGATAGAAGCCAAAAGTACAACAACAAAGTGGAACAGAAAAGGAGAGAAGTTCAATTTGAAGTTGGAGATGAATTTTTAGCACATTTGAGAAAGGAAAGGTTTCCAAGGGGAACATATAACAAGTTGAAGATAAATAAGATAGGACCATGTAGGATCCTAAAGAAATTTTTACCCAATTCTTATGAGATTGAGTTGTCGAACATTGTTGGTATATCACAGATATTCAATGTTGCAGACCTATATCCTTACAAGAGAGATGATGTAGGATAAATAGATGACTAGAAGGAGATTCAGTGGGAAAAACAGATGCCCACAACAAAAAAATCTCAGATGGAGAAGATCTTAGATCAGAGAGTTGGAAAGAAGACCAGGAGGAAGATGTATCCTGAATATTTGGTGAAGTGGAAAGATCACCGAGTCGAAGATTCGAGTTCGGTCACTGAACCTGCCATTTTGAAACATGGAAAAACAATGTAGGAGCTCATGGATAAGAGTCAATGAATATTTTATCTAGAGGAGTATGATGTAGGAGCATCTCCATCAAATAAAAAGAGGTTGAGAGTGGATGAATAATTCGACACCTCAACATGCCAAAATTTCAAATCGATATTAAACAAAGGCATGAGCGTGTTTTTGAAATATTTTGGAAATATTGTATTTAAATACCTTGTTTGTAAAGTCAGGTCACTACCTGAGAATGGCAGAATGCTGTAAATTCGTACACGGCTGTAAGGTGTTACAGATATAGAGTGTCAACTCTTATCTGCTAATAACTCACATTTATTGTAATAGGACTAAGCAGGTAACCGCTAAAATAATGATGATATAGAATTCATATAGGACGGAGAAGTGCTCAAGAATCCACTCCTTAGATAGGTTTTTGTATTGTATTGTATAGAATTATATAAGTAAGGAGTAAGAAGTATTAGATGTAGTAGTTATACATAGAGATTCAGAAGACAATGAAGAAATGTGTAACTTATGTAAATACTTSATGAATGAGTAGAACAAACAGAGATTGATCCGAATGCTTGGACGACGTTCATTTTGATGTGTATTTGAACAATGATATGGTCTCTATGTGTTTATTACACTATGATTATGTATGTTGTTCATAGTTTAGTATATCAACCTRTGAAGTATTACATAAGTGTCAATTTGTTTTCTTTTGAGAGTTCATATGAAAAGAGTGCATATTTTCTTCAAGGTGTGCATCGACAGAATCTAGATTTGACTCAGAGAAGATCAGGAGGGATAACAAGAAACTTATAACGAATGTTGCAAGGAGTGCACAKGGTCAATGTTCGACTAAGTGTCAAGAAATTAGGAATGGGAAGCACAAGGAGTGCATAGTAAAATTTATTTTTAAGAAATATCTAAGTTCAAAATTTGTCAAAGATTCCAGGATGGCAAGGCATGCATTGGAGGCCAAAATCCTCAGAGGAATCAAGCTAGGGAGAGATAGCAATAAATAATTAGCAGAAAGGAGAAATCTGTTGAAGGTCACAAATTGACGGTTGAGATCGCTTAAGAGGAAGTTGGGGTCACTGACAACCATTAGATATGGGAGAGTTGCATGAAGGTTAACCTTGGATTCCTTTGGTACTCCAAGTATCCATAGGTTTGAAAGTGTTTTGAGAGCAATATTTCCGAAGTCTTGAAGCCACAAAGTTAATCCTAGTCATTGGTATCGGGGAGGATACGTGGTAGTAGATCCAAGAGTTCGTGGGGAAGAAATTCAAAGGAGTTGCATGGAGCAAAGTGAAAAATTCAAGAAGTCACAAAGAACGAAGTGGATCTGGACCGTTGGATCTAGAAGAACACGTGGTTAAGATCTGTGTGTTTCAAGGAAAATCACTTCGGCAAAAAGTGTCCGTGGAGTGTGAAGAACCGCCAAAGCACAAAGTAGTGAAGTCCATCAAAGTAATCAATCTGAGTAGGACATGTGTCAACAGATTGCAGACTTCGGAGAAAAGAACAAGAAGAAAGTGGAGCATTGAAGAGAAGTTGTCCGAAGCTCCAAAAGGTAAGCAACTAAATGCTAGTCGTTGATTGTGTGGACACGTGGTGATAATGAACTTCAGTGATAACGCACTTCGGTGATAACGCACTTCGGTGAAAATTCACTTCGGGGAAAACAGAGGGTGAAGGTGCAAAAATCCCTGGAGACCAAAGTGTTGAAGTCCGTCAGAACCGTCCACTGGAAAATAGCGTGTGGCACTTTATCCACATCTTCACATGGAAAGTAATTCAGGGGAAAAAGGCTTTGGAGCGTTTGAAACTCTTGAATGTCGAAGCTCCAAAGTATATCACATCCATTGGTTGTTGGAGGAGTACATGTCATAGATCTGGTTTGAGTGTGTTTTCCAATTCAGATTTCAATGGATTTGGAGTTAGGTGTGTCGAGAACAACCAAAGCCCGAAGTCCTGAAGTGTGCAAGGAACAAAGGGTTAAGCCCATGGTTTTTTATCAAGGTCACATGGAGGACTCTGTGGGTACTTAGAAACTCCCGAAAAGTGGGTTTCACACCCAAGAATTAGGAGGATCCAAGGTCCGTCATGACCATTGGATTTGGAGAAGGAGAACAAGTGTTAACTCCTCGACTCCTTCAGTCTTCGCAAGTTTGATGAATTATGGTATTCACCATAAGGGAGATGGATCCTCTGAAGTCCCGAAGCCCAAAGTTAATTTGGGTCGTAGATATAAGAATGCTCGAGAACTACTCCAACCATCAAATCTATGATATAATTAGCCCATCGTTGACCTCTTCAAGAGGACTGAGGTGTTGTAATGTCAAAACCCCTGAAGGTCAAAGTAGTGAAGTAATGTGGATCATGGATATACGGATCCTTCAATACCCCTCTCATCCATTCGATCGATGGATTTGTAAATCCTAACCTTGTACAATATCTACTGCAAAAAGATATTCAGAAAAGAACAGAAAAGATACAATGGAAAATACAAACATTACACAAAGATTTTTCCCTTGGAAACCCAAACTGGGAAAACCAACATATTCTATATTCACTCATTGTGTTACATTGTTTACAATACAATATACATATAGGAGCCAGCAGAATCCAAAACCCTAACCCAATGACCTGGATTAGTCCAAAACCTTAATTCCTTAATCGAAAATAGAAAACCATCGGCAAAAAACCATGTGCCGAAAAACCACCTAAATACATGACACATTTCCCGAGGCAGAAAAAAATTTCTAAGGGCATTGCCCCCAAAAAGTACTATTCATGAAAAGTATATAACACATACCCAACATTATCCCACTTGTTGTTTTCTTTGCATACAGGGGGTTACAGGGTTACATAGTCAAAAATATAGGGCAGNCCAGCAGAATCCAAAACCCTAACCCAATGACCTGGATTAGTCCAAAACCTTAATTCCTTAATCGAAAATAGAAAACCATCGGCAAAAAACCATGTGCCGAAAAACCACCTAAATACATGACACATTTCCCGAGGCAGAAAAAAATTTCTAAGGTCATTGCCCCCAAAAAGTACTATTCATGAAAAGTATATAACACATACCCAACATTATCCCACTTGTTGTTTTCTTTGCATACAGGGGGTTACAGGGTTACATAGTCAAAAATATAGGGCAGCAATGCCCATGGATCCTCTACACCAAGAGAACTTCTCAGTGCTCACAGATTTTGTTAATGAGTTTGCAAAATTCTTCAAAGTGTCCACATTCACAAGTGATACTTTCTTTTCTCCAATCATGTCTTTGACAAAGTGATATTGAACATCAATGTGCTTTGTCATTGAATGATAAGCAGGGTTCTTCGCCAGAAAAATTGCACTCTGACTGTCACACTCTATCCTTACATCTTGTTGTACCAACCCAATACCTAAACACAATATTTGTAACCATAATTCTTCCTTGCTTGCATGAGTGGCTGCCATGTATTCAGATTCTGTAGTTGAAAGTGCCACTACAGCCCATATTTTGCTCATCCAACTTATTGCTCCTCCAAACAAGTTAAACACATACCCGCTTGTAGATATCCTACGATTCAAATATCCAACCCAATCTGCATCCAAAAATCCATGTATATCAACCACCTTTTCCAATCATGGTATTTCTTCGTAGTACAATCCATAGCTAGCAGTGCTACACAAATACCTAAAAACCCCTTTTACTGCTGTCCAATTCTCCTTCCCTGGTTTTGACATATACCTGCTCAAAACTCCCACTGCATGTGCAATGTCTGGTCTAGTACAGACCATTGCATACATCAAACTGCCAACTGCACTCACATATGGAACATGTGACATGTCCTCCTCTTCTTTATGTGTCTTGGGACACTGATCCGCAGATAACTTTACACCAACAAGAATAGGAACCTTGACTGGTTTACATTCCTGCATATTAAATCTCTACAATATTGTCTCGACAATTTTTCTCTAATTTCACTAGAGCTTCCTCTTTTTTCGATCTCTTTTAATTTCCATGCCCAAAATGAAATTTGAAGCACCAAGATCCTTCATGTCAAATTTAGAGGACAACTGAGTTTTCACATCCTGGATAGTCTCCTTGTTGTTTCCTATCAACAACATGTCATCCACATACAAGGCCAAATAAATCAAATGATCACAAATTAATTTAGAATACACACAGTGATCCTCTTTGCTTCTTGTGAAGCCAAGTCCCAGCATATAAGTATCAAATTTTTTATACCAAATCCTTGGTGATTGTTTTAATCCATATAGGGAATTTTTTAGCTTGCATACCAGCTCCTTCTTTCCTTTCACGGCATAACCTTTTGGTTGCTTCATAAATATTTCTTCTTCCAGATCCCCATGTAGGAATGTTGTCTTCACATCCATCTGTTATACTTCAAAATCAAATGCAGTGGCAACAGATAACATAAATATTATAGAGGTTAACTTGGAAACAGGGGAAAAAATCTCACCAAAATCAATTCCCTCAACCTGGGAATAACCCTTTTCTACTAACCAAGCTTTGTATTTCTCCACTTTTCCTTCTTCATTCAGCTTCTTTTTAAATACCCATTTTCTGCCAATGGGATTTCTTCTAGTTGGAAACTCCACTAGATCCCAATCTTCATTCTTATCCAAAGATGCTATTTCTTCTTCCATGGCCCTTTTCCAGAGATTTCCATCCTCTGAATCCACTACCTCCCTAACAATTCTAGGATCATCATTAGTAATAGACAAAGAAAAATTTGAACAAAAATCAGATGGACTATACCTTTCTGATAGCCTTCTTTCTTGATCCGATCTCCTCAGTACTGGAGTATGATGATCTTATTCTTGTGATTCATGTTCTTCTGATTCATCATCCTTTAAATCAAACTCTATCTTCTCTGGTTCTTCCTTACTTGGTAGGACTTCCTGTTTAACAACATCCTTCATTTCTCTAAATACCACATCTTGGCTATACACTACCTTCTTAATTTCTGGGTTCCAAAGCTTATAACCTTTGAGACCATCTTTATATCCAATAAAGATACATTTTTTAGCCTTCTTATCCAGCTTACTCATGTTTTCCTTTGGAACATGAACATATGATTCATAGCCAAATACCTTAAGATGTGTGAGAGAAGGTTCCCTACTATTCCATACCTCTTGTGGAGTCTTGTCAACCAACGCTGATGAGGGTGATATGTTGACCAGATAACATGCAGTACCCACTGCCTCTACCCAGAATTCTTTCCCTAACCCGACACCACTGAGCATGCACCTTACTTTTTCCATCAACATCCTATTCATCCTTTTTGCAACTTCATTATGCTAAGATGTATATGGAGTAGTCTTCTACCTTGATATACCACACTTCTTACAGAATTCTTCAAAATCATTCCCACAGAACTCTCCGCCATTATCTGTCCTCAACACCTTAATTCTTTTCTCTGTTTGATTCTCAACAAGAGCCTTAAACTCTTTAAACCTATCAAAGACTTCAGATTTCTTCCTGAGGAAATATATCCAAGTTTTCCTTGAGAAGTCATCTATAAATGAGACATAGTACACAGATTTTCCAATGATGGGACCGACACAGGTCCAAAAACATCACTATGAACTAGTTGTAAAATTCCTTCTACCCTCATTGCACCAAAGGGGAATCTTACCTAATTCTGCTTCCCATATAGACATTGTTCACAGAAATCAAAATCTAGAGAGCAGTTAGACATACCTTCAACCATACCTTAATCGTGTAGTAGTCAAAGACCCTTCTCTCTAATATGCCCTAGTCTTTGATTCCACAACATAACCTTTTCTCCAGAGACTATAGGAGTTCTTTCTTCTCCAAATCCAATATTAGGAACAATGGAGATATTACACCCATCACTAATAGTGCTTCCTAGTATCTTATACAAAGTTCCAAACCAAACTCCCTTCATCAACACCATTGCTCCTCGAACCATCTTGCAAGTTCCCTTTTCAAAAATTGTATTTACCCCTGCATCTTCCATTTTTCTTACAGAAATCAAATTTTTGGCCATACCTGGGATGTGCAGAATACCGGAAAGTATTCTAATCCTTCCATCTATGAGCCTCAACTTGACCATTCCTCTTCCTATGATTCTGGTTTTCAAATCATTACCTAAGAAAACATTACCTCCATCATACTTTTGATATTTTCAAAACCACTCCTTGTGGGGAGTCATATGAAAGGATGCACCAGAGTCAATCAACCATGCCTCATGATCTGCATGTGTGCTTGAAGAGGCCAAGTACACGTTCCCCTCCTTCTTCCTTGGAGGTATTTTCTTCTGTAGAAGAAGATTCTTCAGATCCCTTCTTTTTCTCAACTTTGGATCTACACTGCTTCTTGTAGTGCCCTTCTTTTCCACACCTCCAACATACCCTTACAAACTTTTCGGGAGATTTAGATCTACCCTTAGACTTAGATCTCGCACTTGAGAAATTAGATCTATTTCTTTCCTAGGAACGTCCTCTTGCAAATAATGTGTTTGTGCTATGTCCTTCCATATTCTTCCGTCTCATCTCCTCCGACAACAAGGATGAGACAACTTCTTCAAAATTCAAAGAAGTTGTTTTACTACCTATGGCCACAACCAGACTATCCCACAAGTCTGGTAAAGAACACAAAAAAATGATACATTTATCTTCATATGAAATTTTAATCTCAACAGATACTAACTAGCTTACCACAGTATTTAAGGCGTTCAAATGCTCTGTCACTGAGTCTCCATCTCTCATCCTCAAGTTATACAACTTATTTCTTAGGAATAGTCTATTTACCAGAGACTTAGACTGATACAACTTCCCCAACTTTTCCCATAAATATTTGGCTATAGATTCCTCTGACACATTCAGTAATACTGAATCGGAGAGACACAGTTGGATTGTGCTCTTTGCCTTCCGATCCATCTTTTTCCAGTCATCTACAGAAGTTCCTGTAGGTGCAGTACCTAGATCTACCATGATCCACAGATCTCTGTCCACCAAAATATCTTCCATCTTGAGCTTCCATAGCTCAAATATTTTCCCATTAAACTTCTCAATCTCCATCTTTGAATTGCTTTCCATTTCTTTTCACCTGAAAAACAACACCGCAAATCTCCCATTGTAACAAGGCTTATCACAGTCCTGAGCCAAACCCTTGACCACAAAGGCGTCCCCCTGAAGCCAATAAAGCTATGATACCATATGTAAATCCTAACCTTGTACAATATCTACTGCAAACAGATATTCAGAAAAGAACAGAAAAGATACAATGGAAAATAAAAACATTACACATAGATTTTTCCCCTGGAAACCCAAACCGAGAAAACCAATATATTCTATATTCACTCATTTTGTTACATTGTTTACAATACAATATACATATAGGATCCAACGACATCAAACCCTAACCCAATGACCTAGATTAGTCCAAAACCCTAATTCCTTAACCAAAAATAAAAAGCCATTGTCAAAAAACCATGTGCTGAAAAACCACCTAAATACATGACACGTTTCTCAAGGTAGGTGTCACGTTTCCTGAGGCAGACTCGTGCAAATAATATAACACATACCCAACAGGATTGTGTGTGTCACATCAAGAACATGTGGGGATACATATGTTGAGTGACGGTGTTTCCATGTGAGGAGGACACGTGGCCAAATATTCTGTGGTTCGGAGGTTTGACACTCCGAAGGAATTTGGACGAGAGTCTTCAAAGAGTGAAGACTCTCGAAGTTGAAACCAATGGGGTATTCCCAATCATCGATATACAAGGGATGTGTGGTGCTAGATTATTTAGTCCAGAGACTTGGCACTCTAGGGGATTTGAAGTGTGGTGTGTCAATAAGCTTTGAAGCTCGAAGTGATGAGAGTCGTCGATCCGAGGACGCTTTGGGAATTTTCCTAAACATCAGATATAGGTTTTGGTTATTCCAATACTAACCAACTCTAGAAGAAAAGAGGATTTTGCATCACAAAACTCCTGAACACCAAAGTTATGAATTAACATGATCCATAGATTCATGGATCTATGTGGACGCACCTTGATCATGAGATCTGAGGGACATTCGAAGGTTGTCAGTTTGGTGTGATGTATCAAGATGACATCACCAGGGTGATGTGGATCCATGATCAATGAGCCATGTGTCACCTTGTTTTGTGCAATTCGTAGACCCTATATGCCTATTAAGGCATGACATGTGTCACCCCCTAATGAGGACACATGACACCCCTAGCCCTTGTCGGGTGTCCGTCTCTAGTTTGTTCCCGCCTGGCCAACGTGCTTGGTGATGCGATCGGGACTCCAGGAGTCTGGGACTTCAAGAGTTCGAAAGATTTTGGCTGTAGTATAGTATAGGAACATTCACCATCGATCATCAAGACATTTAACATCAACGTCGAACGTCAACGTTCAACGTAAAATGTCGAACTCTGATCATTGAATGAACAAGGCCACTTGGAGAGATTTCAAGACTTTGGGGAGTATGTGTATAGTAAGAAAAGGGGTGTTCAACATGAAACACTAAATACCCCAACTAATAATGTCTGAACAACTTCGGGAGGAAATAACTTGCAAACTAGAACTCAGATTGTACCGTGGTGGCGATCGTTAGAAAGCTACGTACAGGTAGAAAAGTATGAATACCTCGGAGAGATGATTTAAGATGATTTGAATGAGAAAAAATTTGATGCCCCCATCCCTAGAAAGGGTATTTAGGGTCAGGTGTGTTACAAATTGGTATCAGAGCCCGGAAACAACACTTGGCCTACTTGGTCTCATGCACGAGTCACATAAAAATATTATTAAAAAAACTTTAAGGGAGATGGCGTACTACCCTATGCTATCTAGAAAATTGTGATTCAAACACAGGCTTGGATAGGTCGAAGAATAGTTGAAAGTCTAGGCTAACATGAGTCTACTGATAGTACCACTGTTGAATAGAAGTTATCTGCAGAAGTTCATTTAAGGATGTATATTAAAGTTTAGTTGGGATTTTACCCAATGAGATTGAATCATGCTAGTCTGAGGCAAAGGAAGCCTATCATTTATTTGGGAAGTGATATTCGATCCTACAGGAGTGGGATTATGTAGATGGGAACTAATATAAAGACTTGGATGTGAATGGATTGAAAGGATCCATAGCAGAAATAATCATTGCTTTAATGAAGGATTAAACCTTGTATATGTGTATAATCCCTCATGATCAGAGGAATCAATTTGGTGACCATTCTCTGAAAAGGGATATCATACGCAAGGAATTAATGGGCAGGGTTTTTCTAATCAAGCTGGTAAACGAAGTTGTAGAAATATAGAGTGATTGAGTGAAAAATCACAACAGCCTCCCTTGCTTGGTGGATAGGAAACTAGTCTACTAGGATTCTTTTGGGAGGAGGAGAGTGACCTCCATTCCTGATTGTTCATGAACAGAAGGAAGAATTCTAAGTGTAATGGTTAAAGACTGATTATGACCTAAAGATACTCTAGAGTTATGAACTAGAATGTTTAGTAAGTAACATAATTCAAAATTGTATTTGGGTTTTAAGGGAATAGTCCAAATGTTATTAGACATTAAAAAAAATTATTATAAATAAGGTAAAATGGTTGATTAAATGTTGATCCTGAATGTGGTAAAAGAAGTGTTGGGGCACTTATAGAAGCCCAATGGGTCAGATTGACATCCAGTGGTGGATGGTAGCCATATAGATATAGTTGGACCCTAGTGAAGGGAAACTAGAAAAGGATTTCCTCGATTAGAGGGTCTGCTAATCAAAACTAGTTGGAAGCTAGATTGGTTGTTTAATTATCTTGGGCATGGTTATAATTTACCAGAATGTATTTATTAGTGGTAAATGTTTTCATGAAAGTTGAGGCAAGAGTGTTTTATTGCTAGTTGCTATCACATAGAAAGGGAAACATAGTTATGACTATGTATGTTTGTTAAACTGACGATGTGGATAGCATGTGAATGACTACAAGCTCCCAAACGAAAGGGAAGCTCAATGTTGAGTATCTCTATGGAAATTGTCCTAAGAATGGCAGTAATATCCTTCAGATAAGGATCTAGAAATATGATATGTCCATGTGCATGTATGACATGGAAAGGGTGCAAGCAATGAGCTTGCATGATATATGTTTGGGCTAGGTGTGTATATGCTTGAGTGCATGGATTTAATGCATTGTGAAGCTTCTTGATATGAAGCCTGATATTAATACCAACTAGGTATGAATGATATTAAATGTGAAAGTGATGCACATATATGATGTAAGAATATATGTATACGAAAGGCACAATATGGTTGCCTTGATGAGTGATATATGAGGAAAGAACTACATTTTCCAAGATTGAATGAATACCATGGATGCATTGCTAACTCTATTATCAGAAGTCATGAAAGATTCATTTTGAATGATAGCTTGAGGGGAATTTGTTCCATTCCCTCGGGAAAGGCTAGCATAAACAGATGAAAGAGTAAATGAGAAAGGATGCTCTATTGTCATGAAAAAATGCAACACGATTAAGACTTTGAGGACTACATGAGAACAATTGTGAACAATCATAAGTTAAATGATTTTTTATTATGCATGTGGTTAAGTGCATCATGTATTTAAGTTAGTAAAACAAGGAATATGTGTGGACAAATAATCTGGATGCATAAAAAATATGCATGTTTATGTTCCTTATGGAATATTTGATAAACAACTGAAGCTAACTCAAGGTTGAGGCCATCACATATAGAGAAGGATATGTAATAAGGAAGTTGCATGCTGAAGGAGTTCCCTGGAAGAACTGTGTGAAGACTCTATCAGGAGAACATAGTCGCCACCTTAATGACTATTGAGAATTGAGAAGTGGGATACAAGACTATTTATATAAGAAATCATGGATTACATTCTAAATATATATATATATGAGTGGAAAACTAACCAATGATTGTAGACCATTTTGGTAACTGAATGGTAAGGTGCAGAACGCATAGGGTCATGGATCATTATGAACAAAAGGTTTTCTATTAAATCATGTTTATGTATATTAATATTTAGGGTGTGCCTAACCAAGGATGCTCAAGAAAAAGGGAAGGAAGATCCCAATAGGGAGTAATTGAAAAAGAAAAGAAAAGGAAAAAGGAGGAACAATTTTTCCACCCTAAGAACTCTCAATTGCTTACAGAGTTGTAGGTCTTAGATGAGAAGCTATGAAGAACAAGTACAGCTGGATAAAGGAGAACAAGTAAGTAAGTTTGAATGAATAGGCTTGGTTGAAGCCATATTAAACAAAGGCAGTGAGACCTTGGAAAAATAACCCAGTTGGACTGAAGGTCCTAGGATATGTAGATGGAGTGGGGAAAAGGAAAGAGCCTTAACTTCTTTCTTGTCATATATTATGTTTTTCTCTGGGATGAGAAAGTTGGTATGACAATGAAAGTAAATATTTTGACACCATAATGATGGCGGTTGTATGATTGAGGAAACAATTGAGAACCACTTGTGTTTCACTCATGGAAGCCTTAAGGATAATGTGATGATGTGATGAGGTGTATAGCGATATGCTAGGACATATCTAAAAACTATTTTGTTGATTTAAAAGCTATGATACTTGCATTTTTATTTTACATAACGGCTAACATATTTATGATGTATGTCATGTGTAGAAATAAATTGGAACTGTTGAGGAAGACAGTTGCCAATGATGTAAAACCTCAAGCAAAGGGTGACTATGAGAAGGTGGCTGTCAAAAGATTATTGAAGGGGCTTTAAAAGTCCCCATAAAGCACCATTGATGAGGTAATATCTAAGAGGGGGCTAGCAGCCAGAGTAGGTATAAGAATTTTCATACCTATGTGGGATGAGGTATGAAGGGAATTGGTAGGAATCCCTTCTGAAAATGTTTCATTATCCCAATGATATGCAAATAATTTTGAGAGGTTGTTGTATGCCATTAGTACCCAAGCATGGTAAGATTCAAGAAGGAAAAATCTAAACAATAAAAAGAGGAATTCCATGCCATCCAAAGATGAGTTATAATGCTTGCAGTAAAATGTAGGAGTAAAGAGTACCATTGGTACAATGACCAATATACAGAGATGGAGAATAAAGGTTCTCATATTTAGCACATTGCATCGAATACATTGAGGAAATGAAGGTTTGCATAAAGGGAAAACAATGGATTTTCCATTGAGGAAGGAGGACCTTCCAAGATTTTACTTACATTGTATAGGTGTTAAAGAAAAGAGAAAATTGGGTGGCCATGAGTGTTGGCAACCTGGTTACTAATGAAGGAAGAATGTTTGGGTGAATTCAAGAGAAACATTTAGTTTCATGTGTGTTGATTTGGGATCATGATCATCCTATAGCAGGAAGCATAGTCCTGCTGTAAGAGTGAATGGGAAGGAATCATCCATATGGTGATGAGGTTGGTTAAACTCCAACACACCATAAGAGTGCTTGGCACCAAGTGTGGCATATTGAAAATCAATGCAAGGGTGCATTGGGTTTGAATGTGGCCATGAATAGTGGCACCTTGATTAAAGACATTTGATATTTAATTTGCATTTGGAAAAAACTTAGTATGTTGAAAGGGTGCATACATAAATAATGATATTTACTTTTGCTAATATCCTTGAATAGATGAAAATGACTTGGATTGTTAGTATTCACAGTTTTGAAAATATAAAGTGAATGAAAACTAACAGTTTACTTGGATCAGGAATGTGGAAATTGCAGGGAGAAAAGGGTATCGGATATAGCAGTATTGTAAGCCCATAAGGAAGATCAATTTCCTATTGAGCTAAATACTATGGGGAAGAAGGTCCCATGCTGGAAAATTTAGTTCCTCTGAGAAACAAATATGAAAATAGATACGGAATGTGGAAATCTGTGGGTAACAGATTTGCGGGAAAATTATGAATTTGAAATTGATGACAATATCTCATAATTTGTGTATACCTTTGATACAGGTGAAATGTAAAGATCTGTATAGGGAGGAAAGATGAAGGATTTCAATATGGAAAGTGTGAAAGATGATACTATTGGGACATGAGAACCCCGTGGTAAACCATGATCACCCTAGAACATGTTGTGTTGTGGTAACACTAGCTGAAGGGATGCCTCGATAGAGCAAGTTTGAGGGACACCTCTACTATAAGGATCAATGAAGTCTCTGGAAATATTCTTGTCCGAGAAATCCTTGGCAAGGAAATATGGATCACCAAGAGAACTCTATAGTAGAGAAGGGGATGTATGAGCCTGGGCTTGGAGGGTGAGTGACTGCAAGGAAGAGAAGACTTTGAAAATTATCACACACTATTGATTGTTGGTTGTGGAGCCTAATTATCTTCCTGATTCAGAGGTCCTTGATTTCAGTCGTCTTGATACCCCATGAAGTATTTACACCCCAGAAGTATGTACACTCTTCCATGTGGGGGAGTGCAGAGGGGGGGTATCCCCTCTGCGGGGTCTGGGGGGGCTATCCCCCGGTTGGGGGGTCTGGGGGAAAGCGGGCCCCCAGCGGGGGTTCGGGGGTGAAGCCCCCAAAGANTGATACCCCATGAAGTATTTACACCCCAGAAGTATGTACACTCTTCCATGTGGGGGAGTGCAGAGGGGGGGTACCCCCTCTGCGGGGTCTGGGGGGGCTATCCCCCGGTTGGGGGGTCTGGGGGAAAGCGGGCCCCCAGCGGGGGTTCGGGGGTGAAGCCCCCAAAGAAAAAATTGCCTTGTAAAATTATATTGTAATTTCATTGTAAATCTGGACCATTCATTATAAGGTCGCAGATCTAACGGTAGAGATTATGTTAGGGTTTTTTGCCCTAGAAGGAAACCCTCTTTTATGAGGGAAATGTATCGCGGTTATGGATGATGGTGAATATTGTATTCTGAGAGAGGAGACTATGAGAGAAAGAAGAGGAAGTTACAATGGGTTTTGCTGTAGGTTGTATCCCTTCATTTGCTGGATAATAATAAAGGAAGGACATAGCAATTTCTCTCGTGGACGTAGCCCACACTAGGTGAAACACATAAATCTGTGTCTCTCTTGCATTGTGTGGCTTCTGTGTTTTGTTTCTATATTTGTTTTATTTTATTGCTCCGCGGTCCTGTTTTTATAACAACTAGTATCAGAGTGTAAGGTAACTCACAGGAAAAGAGGGTTCCTGGTTCGAGTGGGAGCAATGTCGGAAGATGGAAACTTTAGGATCGAGAAATTTAACGGCCAAAACTAGAAGTTACGGTAGATGCAGATGGAAGACTATTTATATCAGAAGGATCTATTCCTACCATTGAGCGGAGTAGCAAAGAAGCCGGCAGCCATGAAGGACGAAGAATGGAAGATTCTTGACAGAAAGGCTCTAGGAACGATATGGCTAAGCTTGGCAGGGTTGATGGCTTTCAATATTTCTAAAGAAAAGACAATGAAGGGTTTGATGGACGCGTTGGCCAAATTGTATGAAAAACCCTCATCATCGAATCAAGTATTTCTAATGAAGAGATTATTTAATATGAAGATGTTAGAAGGTGGTTCTGTTACAGATCATTTAAATGAATTTAATACGGTTACTAATCAACTAAGTTCTATAAAAGTGTACTTTGATGATGAGGTTAGGGCTCTTCTAATCTTGTGCTCATTGTTAGAAACCTGGAATGGCTTGGTCATGGCTGTAAGTAACTCTGTCTCTGGTTTAAATACTTTAAAATTTAATGATGTTGTTGGTGTTATCCTTAGTGAGGAAATGCAATGAAAAAGCACAGGTGAGACATCAGAAAATGCATTGAGCATGGAGAACAGGGGAAGACAAAAGGATAGAGGAAAGGGCTCAGGAAACCATGGAAATTCTAGGAAGGGTAGATCCAAATCGAGACTTGGAAATATAGAGTGCTGGAATTGTGAGAAAAAAGGACATCTGAAGAAAGACTGCAAAGCTCCAAAGAAACAAAGAGATGGACAACAGAAGAGAAATCGGGAAGCAAATGTAACAGGTGATGTGTTACAAGATGCTTTGATTCTTTCTATAGATAATATTTCTGAGTCTTGGGTAGTAGATTCAGGAGCTTCATTTCATGCCACATCCCATAGGAAACATTTTCTAGATTATGTTCAAGGTGATTTTGGACAGGTTCATTTGGGTGATGATAAACCATGCAAAATTGTTGGAATGGGAAAGGTAAAAATAAAACAACGAAATGCAAACCAATGGTTGTTGAAAGAGGTAAAACATGTTCTAGATTTAAGCAAAAATCTGATTTCAACAGGGCAATTGGCAAGTGAAGGTTGTATATCCATATTTACAGATAAGACGTGGAAGGTCATCAAAGGATCATTGGTGATAGCAAAAGGAGAGAAGGTAGGTACATTGTATCTATGTACTGGTAATACTGAATCTTCTATATATTTAGCTTCTATAGGAGTGGATACAACACTATGGCATCATAGGCTGGGACACATGAGTGAGAAGGGTATGCAGATCCTTCACAAAAGAAATTTACTGCCAGATCTTAAACAAATTGATTTGGACTTCTATGAGCATTGTGTTTATGGAAAACAAAAGAGAGTCAGATTTCTCAGAGTCAGAAAAGAAAAGAACAATGAAAGGTTAGAGCTTGTGCATATAGATGTATGGGGACCAGCTCAGGTATCATCTCTTGGTGGCTCTCATTATTATATTACTTTTATTGATGATGCAACTAGAAAAACTCGGGTTTATTGCATTCGACAAAAATCTGATGTTTTTGATACTTTTAAGAAATGGAAAGCTTTAGTTGAGAATGAGACAGGAAAAAGTTTGAAGTTTCTCAGATTAGATATTGGAGGTGAATACTGCAGCAAGGAGTTTGATGATTACTGTTCATACCATGGGATTCGTAGAGAGAAGACAGTTCCATCAACACCACAAGAAAATAGTGTGTCAGAAAGGATGAACAGGACAATCATGGAGTGTGCAAGGAGTATGAGATTGCATGCTGGTTTGCCCTTACAGTTTTGGGTAGATGTTGTAGATACTCATGTTTACTTAATAAATAGAGGACCTTCAAGCTCTTTGGATGGTAGAATTCTAGAGGAGGAATGGACAGGAAAAAAGGTAAACTATTATTTTTTGAAAACTTTTGGTTGTGAAGCATTTGTCCATATTGATAAAGAAAATAGAACAAAGGTTGAGGCAAAATCGAAGAAGTGTACCTTTATTGGATATGGTATTAATGATTTTGGATATCGCTTATGGGATTATGAAAATAACAAAATCATTAGGAGTAGAGATGTCATATTCAATGAAAAGGTCATGTACAAAGATCAGTTGCAGGGAAAGAAATAGAAAATAGAAAAATAAGAATACACAGTGCTTGATGAGATCACTGAAAAAGAAATTCCAAAGGAACCTAAAAATCAAAATGTACAATAGTAGGAGCAACAGGTACCTCAAACACCTGCAAGTGTTGTTAGAAGATCTACCGGGTTAAGTATACCCCTTGAACGATACTCTCCTTCATTATATTATTTATTGTTGACTGATTCTGGTGAACCAAAATGTTATGAAGAGGCAATGAAGGTAGACACCAAAAAGAAGTGGGAGCAAGGCATGAAAGAGGAAATGGATTCCTTGGAAAATAACCAGACTTGGGACTTGGTTCAGTTGCCTGCAGGAAAAAGAGCATTGCAGAATAAATGGGTCTACAAGTTGAAGGAAGAAGATAGAGGAGAAAAGCGATACAAGGATAGACTTGTTGTAAAGGGGTTTGCACAAAAGAAAGAAGATTTGCAACTTGAACAGTTTGATGTAAAAACAGATTTTCTCCATGGGGATTTGGAGGAAGAGATTTATATGTAGTAGCCATAGGGGTATGAGGTCAAAGGGAAGGATAATTTGGTATGCAGGTTGAAGAAGAGCTTGTATGGCGTAAAGCAAGCTCCAAGACAATGGTATTTGAAGTTTGACAGGTTTATGATAGAACAGGGTTATAGTAGATGTCATTCTGTTCATTGTGTTTATTTTAAAAGGCTAGAAAATGGAAGCTATATTATCTTTCTATTGTATGTAGATGACATGCTTGTTGCAGGGTCTAATATGCAGGATATAAATGTGCTCAAGAAGAAATTAGCCAATTCATTTGCGATGAAGGATTTGGGTGCTGCAAAGAAAATCCTTGGTATGAAAATAACAAGAGACAGGAAAAATCACAAACTGACATTGTCTCAGGGTGAGTACACAGAGAAGGTGTTGGAGAGGTTTAGAATGCAAAATGCAAAACCAGTTAGTACACC
>JASDQU010012175.1:243825-269685 GCA_032191745.1 Picea mariana | reverse complement strand
CATCATCAACCATCATGTCAGATCATGTCAACAACATATCATGAAATCAATAGCATATCATCAAAACCACACAATATCACTGTAAATGAAAACAACTCAAATATCCCACTCCCTGACTCAATCCGGAGTCCAAGGGAGTTCCACCGATGCCTCTGCATCCTCAAGGTCCGAAACCTTGCACACTCAATTAAACTGAGTCAATAGCACCTGTATATAGCAATAGTAAAACATCTTGTCATCAATCATGACGCATCATCATCAAGGTTAAGTGGTTCATCATCATAAAAATCCTGATCACTTGCGAGCAAGTGTCCTCAAAGAATAAGTTTTGCCAGTGCACCAGAGCGGGATGTTACAGTAATGGAGGTTTTATTATTATGCTATTGTGATATATTTCAGTGTCTGAAACTTGAGTTTAAGAGTGCTCTTGTACCTGAGTTTTTCTTCACCAAGTTGCTTGAAAGTCGGATGCTCATGGAAGACTTGTCCACCTTTCTCACTAAGTCTTCCTTCTTCCAACCTTTAACCGTAAACCACTCACTAAAGTTAATGAGGACCCCATTTCCTTTGCATTGCTAGTCCAGTTTATGTGTTAAAAACTTATTGTCTAAGCTATTTCCATTTGACCTCCACTCATAAAAATACCTCCACCAACATCCTGATGGGTACTGGGATCCTATCACAATATAAGGGTGACTCTCAGTGCTAACAGGAATTAAATTTTTGGTGACTTCATCCAAAGCCTCACCCCATAAATTGTGCAACCAGGAGTAGTGTGGAGAGTGAATATTAAAGAGGATGATGGGTTGTGTGCATTTGCAACCCAAGGAGAAGGAGATGTCCAAAGAGTTATGACAAAATAGTAGGTCCATATCACCATCGAAGAGGATAGAAAGTTAATTCCAACAACCAAGGTAGACCCATTCTAATCGTTACTTGTGATCTAGAAGAAGATTCCCTTCTTGGGGATGTATCATAGGTTGGTGGATAGAGGTCAATAAATTTGGGGGTTCCTTGGAATTCGATGACATCCACCAAAGCAAATTGGATGCTAGATAATACATGAATATTGTGAGCACACAAAGGATGGAATTTGATTAACATTTCTACAGAGATGGAGTATTGTGCAAGAACATGCAACAACAAAGAATTTCTTCATGTTGGAAGCAATTGATCCTAGTGAAAGAGGATAGAGCACGCTTCCTTTCATGGATTTGTTGTGTGATGGCATAGCTTCTTGGGATCTCATTGATCAAAAAAACCAAAATTTGACTTGGGTTCCATTAACTGCCAAGATGGACCATCTCCAATTATAATAATGGAAGGGACTTGCACACTAAACATGGGAATGATTTTTTATCAAGGAGTTTATATCTGAAGATTGCTCGGAGTTGAGATTCAATGAGCATACTTTTGATTGTAAGAACAAGCGAACTAGGAACCAAATCTAAAACCATAGCCAGAACCAAAGTTAGTAGCCAGAGCCATGAGCCAAAGTTAGAGATATAGCCAGTAGTCGGAGTTAGATCCATGTTCCAAAGAAGCAGATAAAATAAACATTGACCTATATTGGTGTTACCCATGATTTTGGTCATCATGATGGTGTATTGATGATGGTGTACTCAGGCTCCTCATAAGAACTTTCGCCTGAGAAAATTGACATTCATCTCTTCCCAGGAAACATACTTTTGAAGAGAGTTCGCAAGTTGCTAATATACCAGTGTGCGAGAATGACCCATTCTCATAGGCTACGTTAAGCTAGGGTGTGAACTTCTCACACTGTGCTACATAGCTAGGGTGTGAACTTTCTCTAAAGCTTGGAAAAAGGTGAAATCTCGATGGTTCTAGAAGGGAATCTTCTAGAAGGGAATCTTCTAGAAGAATGGGTTGGCATTCGAATGGTTATCCTTGTACTGGTTTCCCTGATATTATGGGATCATTCTTATCCAAGTAACCATCTCATTCTCTCCTATATATTGATGGAATTCTCATGGAAAAATTTAAGCAAGATTCATTGGAGAATTGGTGAAAGAATTGTGTGAAGGACCTAGCTTGAACAGGAGCTTGGAGACTCTAGCAAGTCTATCAAGAGGATTTGATCTTCTTCATAAAAGTATTGAGCAAGTGTGTGTGTTGGAGCCAAGAGCCACTGAAAGGAAGCTTGTGACATCAGGGCGATCAGGTTGTAATCTTCTACTTTCAATTAATATGATATAGTGGCATGTCCTTTTCCCATAAAGCTATTCTCACTTTATTGTGTAATTCCTTGATCATACACATAAGTTAACAGTTGAATATATTTTTCTATCTTCACTTTGGTTGGTTTGTGTTGTCTTGGTCTTGACCTCACGAGAGCATCGAAGCGAAGAGGGAGCAACAGAGACCCTAGGAAGCGATACAAAGGTATGTTACTTGTTCCTCCCTACTAGCTAATTCAATGGTCAAAACTTAGAGAAAGAGTCATGTCCTGTCCTATTTTTTTCTAGATCCAGGTGGATCTAGGGAGATATGTTAGTGTCTGCACCTACCGATTAGTCCGATAACAATTAGTCCTCTAAGATTTTGGAGACCAAAAACCCCTTAATGAGAAGGTGTGATCTAAAATGGATTCAAATAAGCGAATGGTTGTAAGACTCGGGTACCTGAGTGCACTTCAGAAATTAATGAGGTTATACAAAATATTGAGGACAATGCAAATGTAAAAGTAAATGAGACAAATGAGAGGAAAAATAAAGAGTTAAATAAAAATAGAAAATGAAAATAGGAGAGAAAGACTGGTGAATGGGAAATGAAGGTTTGGCTTGTTGGCCTTCCCATTACCCCAACTCTCCCTATTTCTTCTTGTAATTTCATTCTCAAAGGTATTTTTTTTCTTTTTCTAGTTAAGGAGGTGAGGATTCACAAAGAGCCATGAGCAGCGTTGTAACCAAATATTACCGAAATGAAAATTGAGCAACCATTCAAAGTTGGTTTTCCCATTTGGATTTCTAGGGTAAACATTGAGTTTCTGAGTGATGAATCTCTCTATTTGTTGTGTTATTGTTATGTCTATGAGTTTAAAACAAAGTTATTATATATTCTAATGGATGCCTAGAAATTTTAGTGGTGTGAAGATTCATTTAATGGAAATTCTTTGAGTTTTGCTTCATGTTTTCACTCCTCTTAGCCATTAAATATTCCCAACAATGTTGGAATTCACACCATTGGTTTATCTCTAAAATTGAATATCAATGGCTCTGATAATATGGTTATTTCACTATTGTAGAGAATTTCAATTTTGGTTTTTCTTGTTTAAGTGGTTTTTGGAGAAGGGAAAAATGTCATTGTTGCTTTCCATGGCTACCACGGGCCATTTTCTTGTTTCTCAAAGAATCAATTGTTGCATGTAGACTACTGAGAGACCATATACTACGCAACAATCAGTAAAAACCACGCCACGGGTTGTACAGGCCATTTTGAGCATTTGGAGGCCATATTCACCCCATTCAAGCAACACAATCATCACTTTTGGTTGTACATTGAACAACGAGTTCAGGTTATTTAATTAATCAAAAGCAATCTTAATTACTTAATTATATTCAAATCATTTGGCATTTATTGGTCGGTATATTCCTTCTCTAAATGTTGGAGCTATCCAAATATTCATTGCAATATGCCTTGCATTGGAATGTTCACATAGATACAATAGTGTTGGAATTAATTTTCATCAAGGAAGAATTAGGTAATGGAGTATGATATAGTATTCACACAACATTAGAAATTGATATGTTTCATTTCTTGTTAAATTTAAATTTGTTAAAAAAAAAAATCTAGTTAAATACCTAAACGTGAGTCTAAATTAGGATCGGATAGAGAGATATGTGCATCTAACCTAAGATCAAAATATTTTTGTTTGGGTGGTTTAATTAACCAATAAGAGAGGCTAACCACATCCAATAATTCATGGTTTCTTTGATTAAAGCATTTTGGCTCCATTCTTGTCATTACAATCACTTGGGAAGAATACATACATATTGATGATCAGTGCATTGTAATGAACACTATAGTCGAAGTTGGAGTACATACTTATGGTGATTGCAACCTAAGGTTCATTGAGACGAGTTATTTAGTTATCCAAACACTACATAATAAGTTGCATTGTCCATTTCATCCGAAAATAAATCCAGATATTGTGCATTGTTATCTTAACACAACAGAGGTTGATTTGTTGTTGACAACAGAATCATAGTTACTTGAACTCGTTGATAGTAATTATTGGCCTATGGTACCAAACTAATAACCAAGCCTTGCACCCAAACCTAAGCAGAGCCTTTATTCCCATCCATTAATCAAAGAATCATAGTCTCAACCTTGATCATATTGCTAGATTCAATTTAGTTGGATATCAACGTGCAAAGGATTTGCACCAAAGACAAAGCTCTAAATGAAAAAGCATTTGCAGAGTCTTGGTTTTTATTGCCTTGTGATAGCAACCTACCAAGTCTTTCCCACAGTATGGAAGATCTAAAAAAATTTATTGCTCATTAATCCACAATAGGGCCTTCAAGGATCTCCCTAGTTGCTCTGCGTCTTGAAATGAGGTTGTCAAGATCAAATTTGTAAACACAAATTAGTCTTAGTCCCACGAGATTGAACTCTTCTTACCTCAAATTATGATCAGAATTTGAATTCTTATGAGTTGATCACATATATGGATCAACTCATCCATTCATCCACATACTCTTATACTGCCTTTGTAACTGCTTTCTCTTTTTCTCAATCGATCCATGATCCTTCTCTCGTTTCCACTAATATTATCTATAAAAGTCTACACTTTTGTATTTATTCTCTAGCTCTATCAGTGCTTATATGTAATGCTTGAACTTGTGATCGCTTCTTAAAAACCTTGCGCTTAAATCCTAAGTGACTTCTTGTCCAGCGCCTTGCTCAAGTTCCTCCAACGACTAGTTGTTGTGACTAAGTGATATGTCCTCGGCGTTTACCCCTTAGGTGATTTCTCCTTAGCACTTGTATTTCATATGATCAAATGTTATGACCTCGTACCACTCCAATTGGTGCTAAAACTTGTAACTTCAACCCTGACCAGATCAACGGTTGTGTTTTAATCAACCGTTGATATGAACGGTCCTCATTCATTTCACAAAACCAACAAGGTGTCTTAATAATTGTTTGTCATAATGTGAAGTGATCCGACAGCGACATGTCACCAAATCAATCAAGGGTCTAGATTATTTCACAAATTGGCTCAGGAATTAACCATCCTGCAAGTTTATGATGTGAATTGATCTGCACCCTTCAATATCCACCTCCTTCCAATATCTCAGCGATTATACTTCTTTCACACTTGGAAAATGCATATATATACCATAGTTTATATGTACAACCTTTTTCAATGTTGACTCGATCCAATTTCCTTAATACATTGAATTTGGAGCGATGTGAATCTCACTTTTGTTCTTGATCAAATGGACGGATATCAATCCCCCATAGATCAACAGTTGTTGTAATCTTCTCCACCATTCCACATAATCTTGGGATGAATATGGATCATCGATCTTGGAAGTGATCGATGATCATCAAATGGATTTCATCGTTCTTGGAAGTGATCGATGATCATCAAATGGATTTCATCGTTCTAATTCTCTTAAAATTATATTCTCCAACGAGCTTCCTCAACAAAGACTCTTCTTTCTCAACCTTTAAATCTGTAAATAGACTTGAGACCTACAAACATACAATTTACCAAGTATGTGGATACATACATTGTCATACAATGAACAGGTTTTCACACACATGATCAGATTAACACCATCGATTGGATAATACTCGAAATAGAGTATTTATATTATGTATTAATCATAATGCACATATAATTTACATAGATTACAACAGTATTTCCTCTCCTTCCTGGTCTAAATTACATTCAAAGGCCCTCTCCTCTCTTTGTCTTGATTCTCTCTCTTAATGGTCACACTCTTGGCCTATTTCTACATTCAATTGGCCACACTCTTTTGGCCTAATTTATCAATAAGTGGCCACCCTTCCTTTTCTACCCAGAGGCTTACATTTTATACAAAGGATTCTAAAACCAATTATGTTTCAGATCCACACTTCTCTCAACCATTAATCCTTAAGGATCCTATAGATCCACAAATCACTCTAAGATATCTAAGATCTCTCTCATTATCCTAATATCTCTCAAAACATTCACAACTTTCAAGATCCATATAACAAATGGATTCAATTACACATATTTCCTAATCTCAATCCTATTTACACAAATCTTCTAGGCTCTCAAGGAAACATAAGAAAAATACATTAATTCAAACTTTAGGGAACCCACTCCCTTAGTAAATGAAAGGCCCCTTAGGTCTAGTCAAATAAACTGGGTTTTGGAGGCTAGAATGCTCTTGTATCAGAATCCCAAGGAACAAAATGTTTATGATCTCTTGATCATGAATCTTCCATCTCTGAATTCCTCTTGGATCCCAAACAATTTTGCTATTATCCTCCTATCTTGTTGATGTAAACGTGTACAGTCTTATGCAATCTATTGCTAACTTTCCTCTTCACTTTAGCATGTATCCTATGAGAAACTTTCATCATCATCTTTTTCATTATCCCAATCTCTATGTCCGGTCTATCCTCTAGATGGTACATCTCCTTGTTGAAAGATTGTTGTTGTTCACTCTACTAAACTTTACTATTGTTTTCCACCAGTTGTTGCATCTTTCTTCCAGTTATATTTTCAGGATTCTTACTCTCATATTCATTCATGTCCTCGCTAATTGACAATTCAATCTACTTCCTAAAATTAGTTTGAGTTGAGTCTGTAAATTTTCTGCAACTTGCATTTCATGTATCCGTAGCCATCCATTCTTCCAGAAATCTCATTTCTTCCTCAAAGTTATCCAACTCAAAATGTTGAATTTGAGGTTCAAATTCATCCTTAAGAAACAGTCTTGAGGCTACTTCCCAGTCATGTTCATTATTCTTGGTTATCCCTGCATCCTTCAATTTAATTTGCAAATCAAAATTTACCTCCTTTTCTTTAGATGTTATGGGAACCTCTCCTTCATTGTAAAGCACTTTTGAACATGTTTCCTCTCTTTTGGTTGTACTTTCTCTTCTTTCTGAATCATGTTTCCTCGGCAATTCTTCTAGCAACTCAATCTCTTAATTCCCTCTTATTAGCATTGCATATGCATGTTTATCTTTAGCTCCCTTGGTTATCCTCATGATTCAAATTTCCTTTGCTTTGTGCAGCAATAGTCTTTTATAATTGTCTCTCAACAATTCCCTTGATCAATGGTGTATGGTCGTCCTCTTTGATTTCCTTATGAGACAATGTTGTCTCATCCTCCATCTTCAAAACAAAATTTTTACTTTGTCCTCTCTCAGGGATGTAGAAATACATTTATTTTTCTTCCTTCTTCACAACAGCATCAGATGATTTTCCATTACCTGCAAATCCTGCAACCAAACACAAAAACATTATTTTTAAAAATATTTGGTTGTTCAACCTCAATTGATCCTTCTGTCAGCATATCCTCATATTGATATGAACTCTCCAAAGAGCTCATGAGACTTTTAGTAAGTACCTCATATTTTTCATTCTCCTCTCCAAGGATATCTCCTTGCTCTGGTTCACAGAATTGAACTTCTTCCCCTGTCAATGGCCTCTATCTAAACTCATCTCCTCTGAGTTTTTCCTTCTCTACCCAAACATTCATCCTATGCTTAACGCTCCTCGGTATTTTCCTCAATTTCTTCATAAACAGTGGCATCATTGGCCACTTGAATCTCTTCTTTATTTTCCATCATTGTCTATGGTTCTCTCTAATCTTCCTCTGTAGAAGTTGTGCTATGTAATTTAGTTTCATATTCAAATTAGCCATCCCTTGGTCAATTTCCTCTTGAAACATATTCTTTCTTATGCCAATTGATTTGGAATATTCCTCTTCCCTATTGTAGCTCCTCTCTGAACCCATTCTATGACTATAAATAGTCATATTCACCATCTCTTGTGAATTTCCCTTGTCCACATGTAGACTGCATTCAATCCTTTGTAACAAGTTCTCTCCATTAGCTTGCTACCCATACCTTACTAAGAATATTCTTAGCCTAGTATTTTGGTATTCTTGTGGTTCTCTCTCTCTCTCTCTCTTAGAACCTCCTTGAGAACTCCATTCTCTTCTTGGCTTCTGCAGTTTCCACTTCTCTTGAGAATTGTACTTATTCTCTTTCTCAACAAATGTCATAGCCTCTCTTGTTGTGATGGTTCTCTGCCACAATTATTCTTCCTCCTCTTAAGATCTCAACATGCCCTTCCTCATTCACTCAGTAAAACAACTAGTTCTTTGTATATCTCTTCTAGTTTTCATAGTTTCTATCGAATATTTCCTTGTCTGCTCCAACATGCAAACATAATTTCTCAAAACCAGAGTTAACAAAAAAAAATCATCAATATCTTCAAGATTTGTTCATGATCTTGTTTATCCACTCATTGCACTTGAATGTACAACTCTTTGTTCTATCAAATTAAATATGAACTTCTATGTGCAATCACATCTGCATCAACTGCATTCCAACTTAACTCTGAACTACTACAGTATTCCAAGATCCACTGCTCTGAACTTTTCCTCAAGAGAATCGTATCAGTTCTTTGCAACTCTCTACAATCACTCTTGTGATCAACACAAGAAATTTCAATTCCTACTTTGATTGTGTCTTGAAAAGCATATTGTTCATTCCAAGATCATTCCAAGCTCTGACTTAATCTTCCAAATAGTATAACTTATCAATCCCAAACCCCAAAGAGCGTTACAAGTTATGATACCACTTGATAGTGACCTGCCAGATCTTGCCTACAATATAGCAGCTCTAAAAAAAATTGTTGCTCATTAACCCCTCAATGGGGTGTCCAAGCATCTCCCTAGTTGTTCTACATCTTGAAATGAGGTTGTCAGGATCAAATATGTAAACACAAATTAGTCTTAGTCCCATGAGACTGAATTCTTCTTACCTTAAATTATGATCAGAATTTGAATTCTTATGAGTTGATCATATATATGGATCAACTCATCCATTCATCTGCATACTCTTATACTTCCTTTGTAACTGCTTGCTATGTTCTCAATCGAGCCCCAATCCTTCTCTCGTTCCACTAATATTTTGTATACAAGAGTTCACTTCTGTATTTTATCTCTAGCCCTATCAATGCTTATATGTAACGCACAAACCCATGATCACTTCTTAAAAACCTTACGCTTAATTCGTAAGTGATTCCTTGTCTTGTGCCTTTCTCAATTTCCTCCACGCGACCAACTGTTGCGAATAAGGGCTATGTCCTCGGTGTTTACCCCTTAGGTTCTTACTCCTTGGTGCTTGTATTTCATATAATCAAAGGCTATGACCTCATACCACTCCAATTGGTGCTAAAACTCATAAATTCAATCCTGACCAAATCAACGGTTGTGTTTTTAATCAACCATTGAGATGAATAGTCCTCATTCATTTCGCAAATCCAATAAGTCGACTTACTAATGGTTTGGAACAACGTGAAGTGATCTGATAGTGACATTTTTCCAAATCAACCAACGGTCTAGATTATTTCAAAAATTGGCTTTGGAATTAACCCTCATGCAAGTTTGTGGTGTGAATTGATCCACACCCTTCGATATCCACTTCCTTCCAATATCTCAGCGGTTATACTTCTTCTGCGCTTGTAAAATGCATATATATACCACCGTTTAGATATATGAACTTGGATCGACGTTCACTCAATCCAACGGCCTTAATACATTGAATCTGGAGCAACATGAATCTCACTTTTGTTTTTGATCCAATGGCCTGAAATTAATCCCCCATAGATTGATGGTTGTTGTAATAGTATCTACAATTCCACATAATCTTGGAACAAATATGGATCATCGATCTTGGAAGTGATCAATGATCATCAAATGGATTCCATCATTCTAATTCTCTTAAAATTATATTCTCCAGCGAGCTTCCTCAACAGAGACTCTTCCTTCTCGACCTTTAAATATGTAAATAGAATCGAGACCTGCAAACATACAATTTACCAAGTATGCGGAGACATACATTGTCATATAATGAACAAGGTTTCACACACATGAGAATATTCACACCATCAACTAGATAATACTCGAAATAGAGTATTTATAGTTGAATTTACAATGAGTTATGGCTCATGCATTTAATTAAACTTTATGTTTAGCTTTTAACTTGAACCATAACTACTGTAGCAAACCAAGATCACAAGAAGAATAACCATACACAATAACACAAGTAGTATCCTGGGAAACCCTTCTCAACAAGGGAAGAAAACCCAGCCAATCCTTTGCTATATTCTTCAAGAAAAATACCTCCCACACCATTACCAAACCTAGCACATAAGAGGGTGTTGTAATTCTCATAATTTCAGACCACAACTTCTGAAATCATGAGATGACACAATGTTAAGTGTTTTTCCTCAATGGGGATTCACCTTTATTTATATAAGACTTATCACATCAAATGATGTGTCTATTGGAACAATAGGGCTGACCTCAATAACTCAAAATATAAGTAATAATTACCATATTAATTATCTTTTACATTAATTATCTTTTACATTAATTATCTTTTATATTAATTATCTTTTACTTTATGGTGGGTTTGACCTGTGCCCTTTACATTACAAATAGGGTTACAGGTAAGTCTGACTCTTGAACAATATAGCAAGGGATCTCATACACCCACTAGTGCTCAGCCACTAGGGGCACATCCATACGTGCTCAGCCAAATGAATTTTCACATCTCTATCTCACTGTGTCTCACAGGAGAACCACACTCACTAGTGCTCAGCCACTAGGATCACGTTCACCTATGCTCATCCATAGGCACGTCCAACTCAGCAGATCTTATTTATCACTGCATTACACAGGAGAGTCATCTGGAGTTCATCATCTCAACTCTTTTCTCAGAGGAGTTTAATACATCGTTTCATCTCTGTCTCAGAACGATGCACCCATCTCATGGGATTTTCCACACGTTCACCTATGCTCAACCATAGGCATTTCCAACTCAGCCTGTCTTCTTGCTCACTGCATTACATAGGAGAATCATCTGGAGTATCATATCAACTCTCTGCATAGAGGAGTTTAGCACAAAATTCCATTTTTGTCTCAGGTAGGAACCACATACCCATCGCATGGGCACACCCAACTCATGGGCTCTCTCTCGGGTCAACTCAATCAGTCTGAGTCCTGGAGGATGTCTCATGCAAATGTAATCATCAACACTCCCTCTCAGCTATGGATTCATTCTCCATCAGGCCAAGTCTCACACGGAAGTACTCGAACGTTGTCTTAGTTGTAGTTATCAACACTCCCTCTCAGCTAGAGAGGTATTCTTCACCAAGCCAGTTTGGTGAAGATATCTGCAATATTCTCATGTGTAGGAAGGTATTGCACATGTAATACTTTCCTCTACATCATGTCTCTGAAAAAATATATTTTATCTCAATGTGTTTCGATCTATCATGAAACACAAGGTTCTCAAAGATTTTTACACAGCTCTGGTTATAATCATAGAATCCATCTCATGATCAAGTAAATTTGTGAGAGGCTTGTGAAGCCACACTACTTCGCACACTCAATTATATATACTCTGCTTCTATGGTACTCAAGGCCACAGAGCTTTGTTTCCTGCTGCACCAGGAAGCCATGGAAAACTCTAAGGTCAAAAAATAATTGGATATGTTCTTTCGATCCATTGTACTCTTTGCTCAATCTGTATCGACATATCCCTGCAAACTCAAGTTCACACTGGAGGCATATCTCAGGCCATATCCAAATGTCCCTTGTATATATCTCAATACATGCTTCTCTACTATCCAATGAGTCTGTCTCGGCTGACTCATGGATTGACTAAGCACATTCATTGCATAGAATATATCAGGTCTGGTGTTAACCAAATACATCAATGATCTAATCAGTTGTTGGTACACATGTGGATCAATCTCGTTTGAATCATCATTTTCGTCAAATCCATCACCATCGGTGTAGACATGGATTTGCATTCTGTCATACTGAACTTCTTTAATATCCCCATTGTATATTTTCCTTGACTTAGGAAAAGTCTCATTGGTCCTCTATCATACTTCTTGTCCCAAGAAGTAGTGCATCATACCCAGATCGTTCATCTCGAAATCAAAATTTGAGGCTTGCAACAACATAGATTTCTGAATAAGTCATCAAAATTAGGCTCTCGTCACCAACAATGTAATAGTATAGGTTTGGATTAGCAACACTCTTGTTGAAACCCAAACTCATCAAGAATCCATCTATCTGATGTATTTTCCAACTCATGGATGGTAGTATAGATGGAAGTGCATCGAGATACTGGATCAATGTGTCTCATCATAGCTCACTCCCTTTGCTCGTGATAATCCTCTGACTACAAGTCTCGTTTTGTATTTCTCGACACTTCCATCAGTTGCATGTCTTTCTACCTCTTGCATATTTTTTCAAGCCCAGACAAGCCTTTTATGGCCTACTGCAATGTCCTTGGGAATATCAACTGGAACAACTGGATCAATTGTATCAATGGTTATCTCCCTATGGACTGTTGAAGAGGAATAATGTATTGTCTCTCTTTCTCAGTTAGTTTGACTCCTTCTAAGTCAAGTGACTCCCTCTGAAGTCTGAAGGATAAGCATTTTCCTTTGATGTTAACCTGCCTGGAACAAGAAAACAAACGAAATGAAATAAGACAAGAATATCTCCTGGACGAGATTCATGAGTACATCTCTAGAATCGAAACATTTGTTGTCATAGCTACAACACCTACTTGTAATGTAGCAACCTTAGAAATGTAGATTAGAAGCATGCTAATTTAAAACAATCAAACTTTGAGTCTTCACTTCCAGTGTGTTGTTCTTTTGAATGCATTGAGACCTCTCTGGGTCCATGATTGCACCAATGGTTTCTTCCTTCTGCAAGTACCCTTATGTCAATGATGCAAATAATATATATACAAGTGCATACCTGAGAGTGTACACCAATGGAGGTTTTTCTTGTCTGTCAATGTCATGATTATCAATGACACTCTTCTCTTGTTTGCCTTATCGACGCCTTGTACTATACAAGTCTATGCATCAACCTCATAGCTCAAGACTTTAATAAAGGATTTATTGTTGTTTGTAGATGACATAAGAAATAGTGAGAATCTCCTTGATGTCAACCAATGTCTTGATTGTCTGGAATACCCTTGGTCTGCTAGCACAAAAATTTAAGACCAGACACTTCAAGCAATCATTGTTGTTGTCTTTTGGATCTGGTCCACTCTTCTCACCTACAAGAAACTCTATATGAAGTGTTTTCCAAAGTGATGTATTCCCATGTTATCCCAGTGTAACCTGAACTTTGAATTTCCTTTCAACAAACAAGACTTCTCTATCATCAAATATAGTTACACCAGACATTTCTTTTGGTGGAACTACTTTCAGCAATTTTTATTGTAACAATGTGTTCATTTTAGGCAAGGAGAGTTCTTGATCTTCTTTACCAAGCACTGTTTGCTTACTAATATCTTCAATGCACTTAGGCAAGCAATTATAATTTTCTGTGGAGAGAAATTAGAGAGTAGATGGAAGATCATAGGCAAGACATCAACAACATCCTTCTATAATTGTTGGGATATACACCACCACTACCATTAAATACTTGCATCAGTATATGACATCAAAAGATGACAGTATGGAGCAATAGGACAGCATATATATGACTCAGAAATTTGAATTGTCCATAGGTATTTGTAACTGTGTTTTCATAGGTCTGTAATGTCACTCAAATGACCCTTAAAACTACCCAGAATTTCCTCTTAACTCTGTTCAGATATGTACCTCATGTTTGTCAACGAATTTGCCTCGGGACTGTCAAATGATGGCTCCCTCACAGTCTGTAATTTTCTTTATGGTTATGGCAGCCTCAACCAGTTCTTCGGACATGTTTTAGGGTCCCTGTCATGGGGGTCCTTCTGGTTGTGGAAGCCTTACATTTCACCTCAAAAATTCTGGATTCTACGTCAGTTTTTTGCTGCCACGGGTCTGTAATTTAAGACCGAATGATACCTCAGTTTTTGGGTTGCGGAAGCCTTAATTTTCACCTTAGAAAGGGTTTGTCCCTTCTTCATTAAGTGTTTGTTGTTAGGGTATTTCTGTGGTAGCTTTAGAGGGGCCTCTCCCTTGTTGTGGTTTCCTCTTAGGGTCTTCAACAGGGATCTCCCTTGTTTTGGTCTCCTCTTAGGGTCTTCTCTTAGGGTCTCATGTTAGGGTCTTCAACATGGCTCTCCCTTACTGCGGCCTCCTCTTAGGTATGGCCTCAAAATTTACCACAGAATTAAGGAGAGGTATGCCTCCAGCTTTTACCACAAATAATTGAGGGAGGCCCGACCTTATTTTCTTTATGCCAGCAGTAAGGTCTCCTTCCATGGTTTCCTTCCTTTTTTATTGTGCACCTGATCATCTTCAAGCCTTCTCTGATGCCATGTTGAATTTTCAATGAGCTATGGCTCATGCATTTAATTAAATTTTTTGTTTATCTTTTAACTTGAACCGTAACTACTGCAGCAAACCAAGATCGCAAGAAGAATAAACATGCACAAGAACAAAAGAAGTATCCTAGGAAACCCTTCTCAACAAGGGAAGAAAACCTAGTCAATCCTTTGTTATATTATTCAAGAGAAAGACCTCCCACACCATCACCAAACCTAGCACACAAGAGGGTGTTGTAATTCTCATAATTTCAGACCACAACTTCTGAAATCATGAGATGACACAATGTTAAGTGTGTTTCCTCAATGGTGATTCACCTTTATTTATATAAGACTTATCACATCAAATGATGTTTCTATTGGCACAATAGGGATGACCTCAATAACTCAAAATATAATTAATAATTACCATATTAATTATATTTTACATTAATTATCTTTTACTTTATGGTGGGGTTAGCATGTACCCTTTACATTACAAATAGGGTTACAGGTAAGTCTAAATCTTGAACAATATAGCAAGGAATCTCATACACCCACTAGTGCTCAGCCACTAGGGGCACATCCATCTGTGCTTATCCATAGGGATGTCCACATCTCTATCTCATTGTGTCTCATAGGAGAGCCACACTCACTAGTGCTTAGCCACTAGGATCACGTTCACCTGTGCTCATCCATAGGCACATCCAACTCAGTAGATCTTCTTTCTCACTGCATTACACAGGAGATTCATTTGGAGTTCATCATCTCAACTCTCTGCTCAAAGGACGTTAATACATCATTTCATCTCTATCTCAGAACGATGCACCCAGCTCATGGGATTTTCCACATGTTCACATGTGCTCAGCCACAGGCACGTCCAACTTAACATATCTTCTTTCTCACTGCATTACATAGGAGAATCATCTGGAGTATCATCTAAACTCTCTGCACAGAGGAAGTCACCACAACATTCCAGTTTTTTCTCAGGTAGGAACCACATACCCATCTCATGGGCACACCCAACTCATGGGCTCTCTCTTGGGTCGACTCAATTAGTCTATGTCCTGGAGGATGTCTCATGCAGCTGTAATCATCAACATTTATCTTTTGTATTAATCAGAATGCACACATAATTTACATGGATTACAATAGGATTTCCTCGTCGTTCCCTTTTGAAGGGTGGCCAATTGTTGAGAAATTGAGCCAAGAGAGTGTGGCCAATTGAATGTAGAAATAGGCCAAGAGTGTGACCATTAAACGAGAGAAACATGCCAAAGAGAGGAGAGGGACTTTGAATTTAATTCAGGTCAGGAAGGTGAGGAAATATTGTTGTAATATATGTAAATTATGTGTGCATTCTAATAAATACAGAAGATAAATACTATGCTTTGAGTATTATCTCATTTATGGTGTGAATCTGCACATGTGTGTGAAACCATGTTCATTGTATGATAGTGTATGTCTCTGCATACTTGGTAAATTGTATGTTTGCAAGGTGTTGAGCCTATTTACAAAACGTTTCTAGGATCTCAAGGAAACATAGGAAAAATACATTAATTCAAACTTTATGGAACCCACTCCCTTAGTAAATGAAGGGTCTCTTAGGTCTAGTCAAATAAAATGGGTTTTGGAGGATAGAATGCTCCTACATCATCTTGAGTATTATTTTATTGTTAGCTAATTGATGTGTTCAAGTTACACCAAAGAGTAGGCCATGCCTCCAATCCTTAAGAGTAGTTTTTACTAAACAGAGCCTTAGCAACCATTCTGAAGATGAATTTCTCTACATATGTCTGAGAACATAGAACAAAAAAGTAATTCCACAAGGCATCTATGGTGGGGAAGAGAATGGGTTATAAATCCACAAGGCATTCTGAAGATGAATTTCTCTACATATGTCTGAGAACATAGAACAAAAAAGTAATTCCACAAGGCATMTATGGTGGGGAAGAGAATGGGTTATAAATCCTTCATTTAACGATCATTTTGAAATGAAATGGTGATATATCCCTTAGTAAATGAAGGGCCCCTTAGGTATAGTCAAATAAAATGGGTTTTGGAGGATAGAATGCTCCTACATCATCTTGAGTATTATTTTATTGTTAGCTAATTGATGTGTTCAAGTTACACCAAAGAGTAGGCCATGTCTCCAATCCTTAAGAGTAGTTTTTTACTAAACAGAGCCTTAGCAACCATTCTGAAGATGAATTTCTCTACATATGTCTGAGAACATAGAACAAAAAATTAATTCCACAAGGCATCTATGGTGGAGAAGCGAATGGGTTATAAATCCTTCGTTTAACGATCATTTTGAAATGAAATGGTGATGTGTGTGTGTGTGTGTGTGTGTGTGTGTGTGTGTGTGTGTGTGTGTGTGTGTATTAGCCTCAAAGGTTATCCCAAGTGGTTTGAGTTATAATGAAAAATCCGCAATGACCAAGGAGGTCACAAGATTTAATCTACTTAGGTCCCTAGGGTTTAACATATATGTATGTCAGTGGCATTTACACTAAGTAGCATTCACAAAATTTGAGGAAGCACTTGCAAGGTTTCTCCAAGGATTTTTAAGAAATATTTGGAATATGTATATTCTAGGGAAAATCCTTTGGGCACTCCCCCACATACATATTCCAAAAATTCATTTGGAATATGTATATTCTAGGGAAAATCCTTTGGGCACTCCCCAACATACATATTCCAAAAATTCAATAAAAATATGTTTACAAATCCAAGTGAAAAACATTTACAAAATTAAACATAGAACAATGGATAGGGGATTTTCATAAATTTAATCAAAGAATAAAATTTGAGTGAAGCTCTATCTATTGTCAACATATTATCAATCAACAAAGCAACACTTACAGACAGTTGAAGGCCACCACTAACGAAAACATATCTCTACCTAAATGTATAGACGTAGCTCAAACTAAATGTGTAGACGTAGCAATAAATATTAATGCATTAGTTTTTAATTCCAATATTTCATAGGGAAGTTCAATTACAAAACCCTATCGCCACCCATATCACTAATTTTATCACACAAAACAAAAATCACTTCACACTTCAACATTGGAATGCTTATTCAAATCATTTCCAAAGGTATACCAAGAATCATAATTGAAAAAAACCTGATAAAATAGTGCACCATATAGTTCCATAGAAAATCAAATTAGAATGAGTTGGACCTTTCACAATATGACAGTTTTTTTCAATGCTTCAAAGATCATATTGTCTGAAATTTCTTTAACCATGATAATATCAAGAATGTAGCATTAAAAGTGAGAGAATTACGAGCAATACCCATAACATAATATTCTACAAACTATGCTTTGATGAGAAATCATATTTGAAGGGAGAGGCAATGTAACATATTACCCCCCATGTTACATCAAGAATATAACATCAAAAGTTAGAGCATTACGAGCAAAACCCATAACATAACCTTCTCTAAACTATGATTTGATGATAAATCATCTTTGAAGGTGAAGGCAATGTAACATTTTACCCCCCATGGCTAGGGGTAACTAGAGAAGATCATGTATCATGTGAAGACAATGATCTCATTGATGATGATGATCCACATGTCCACCCGTGGAAGCCCAACAACCCCCCTCAGATTGCCTCTTCTACTTTGGATCAGCCAATCTCATCACATCCAGTCAACACAGTGTTTGGGATATGGTAATCCAACGTCACCATGAGGTATGTTAGTCCTTTTTTCAAATGAGGTGGTGTAATTAATATACTAGTCATGTGAATGAGGATCATTGTTTGAAGTTGGATAATGGATCATAAACTCAAGAAGTTATGTTTGTTTCCTTGTTTCACCTTGGTGGCCAGCATTTGTACCCTAATCATGTTTTGTCACCCCCAAGGAAAAGGGGTACTACTGGGACAAACAAAAGTGTAGAAGGAGAGAAACCCTTATGTATCCTTCCTAGGGTTTACTAGATTAAAGTAACATGCAAAAATATAACAATTATCACATTATATTAAGAGAAAACACATTAAGTTAAAGAAAATTACTTGCCCATTCAAGTTGTTATGCCAAGAAAACCCTAGTTGCAACAAGAAATCATCCAAGAAATGCAAGCATCCACAAAATAATCCTTCTCCAAGAGGTGTGCACTGGATCCAAGAATCCAAAAAGGTATAGAAAAACTTTCAGAGAGCTCTCCCACACAAGTTTGAGGAGTGAAGTAATGATGAATAATGAATCCACATGCTCCTCTATATATATGTGGTAAACAAGCACCAATTTGTCCACATCATAAAGTAAAATGTCATCAAGTCCATGATAAAAGTGGGGCCAACCCCTCAAGATAGACTCTGCAATGATAAAACACAATATAATAAATGTTATGGTCACACATGTGGTGATGTCAATCCCTCAAGGGCATGGATAAGGCCTCCAAAGGCCACGTGGCATCATCACTGAGTGTAGCAAGGTGAAAACCATCGTCAAGCAGTTTGTCACATCATGGGGTGTCCAAGTGACAATAAACCCCATCACCTACATCAAAACCCTAGAATGATGTCATCATCCAAATACCCAGCATCTAAGGTGTAAAGGATGGCATCCAAGGAGGATAAGGTTGTATGTCATCTCAATATGTCCTCCAATCATCTCCTAGTGTAACGTCCTCCATATAATGCATCATAGTCTCTGGGGTGTAGAGCCTATGGTGTGGGATTATTTCCCATATATGTGCCACCATGACCATAGCTGGCATAAACAAGCCCATATGCCTGCCATCCAAGGTCCAGAATCTATGAGAGATAGTAAATGAATGTGTTAATCCAATGAGTGATCCAATGCTCTGCATCACACGTGTCATATCCTGGAATAAAGGCACAATGTCCTAGGTGAAATCATGGGGCATCCTTCAAAGCACCATGTCAGGGACATCCAAATCAAAACAAAGTAAGAAATCAAGTAAAGCCAATGTTCATAAGATATATCAGTCCTTAGATCATAAAAATTAAGTTGTTACATAAGATATAAGCCACATAAATAATTCACATCAAGTATACCCTTCAAATTTCACATTAGCTTGGGACTTTATGTAAGTTGGAAAGTTTGAATATGGGGGGACTTTCATTAGACCCTATTAGGTGGTTCAACCAAAACAATGAAAGAAAAGACCCAAGTAGAGGGATATTTCCAAGGGGAAACAGTGAGAGAAAAGAACCCTTCAAGAGTAAGTGTGTTGGTATTACATGTTGGGGTTACTTCATGGCTTATTGTTGGCCTTTGACCAAGTTTTGAAGAATAATTGGTCATATTTGACCATTTTTGGGACTGCAATAGCTTGCCAAAGATGGAGGGCAACGCGAAGCGGAAATTAGGGAAGCAATGTTAATATTATGGTAGCTTCGGGAGGTATGAACCTCTATTATGACCTATGACGAGACTAGAATACTCTGGAAGGAAGCAAAGAAATGAAGGAAACCCTAGACAGGTTGTCGACTGCATAAATATATTTAATATGAATTTATTAATACCCAGAAGGAGAAGTTGGCCCCAGTTAAACTGCCCAGACTACTATAAATATAGGGCGCTAGTTTTCATTATTTTCATCTCAGCAGTTGCAGNGAAGTTGGCCCCAGTTAAACTGCCCAGACTACTATAAATACAGGGCGCTAGTTTTCATTATTTTCATCTCAGCAGTTGCAGAGAGAACTGGATCTGCGTAGGTGCACTTGCAGCTTGTGCACAAGTTTCTGGGAAGGTGTGCGTTAGCCACTGGTGGGATTATCTGATCATCTTGGTGCATTAGCCTCTCCTGGCTATTGGATTTCTACCAGGATTCTCTTCTCTGTCAAGGTCAAGGTGCTCGAAGGGTGGCTTCGACCTGTGGTTGGGTGACGAGGGTATTGTCAATGGTAAAATGAGCACAATATTCTATATTCTAACAGGTTACGGGCCCACACACCCTTCAGTCAGCCTAAAACGCTGGAAGGAATCATAGCCGCTAGATATTGAGCTCGTTGAGGAATTGTCGCTAGGGTTACTAGCAGGAGCAACTTCCAAAAACACTGTAGCTAGGGCTACTAGCAGAAGCAGTTACAGAAACCCTAAATCTTCGATGTGGCACCTTGTGATGGAGCATCTTGACCAAGAAGAAGATATCCAGATGCGCCCTAACTCAGTGCACCTCATGGCTCTCTCAAAAGATAGAAATGACGAAGTTGAAGTTTTGGATCAAGGCATGACCAGTTACCAGTCAACCGAAGACATGTGTGAAACAATCAGTCTTTTACACTACTCAGCACTTACAGGGATGATTGAAGATGATATGTGGATAATCGACAGTGGAGCTTCCAGGCACATGATGGGAGATCAAGCCAGACTCTCAAATCTAAATGAGAGAAAGACATCGTACAAAGTGGAGCTTGGAGACAAAAGCACTTACCCCGTCGAAGGATTTGGACAAGCCTCTGTCAAGTTGGAATCAGGTAATCATGTTCACTTAAGCAATGTTTTATATCTACCTAGTTTAGAAAATAATCTTGTATCAATATCATGTTTAGAAGACAAAGGAAACAGAATAGCATTCATTAATGGAAAGGTGTTATCATGGCATAAGAATTCCAGCATAGAGGATGCTAGGGTTATTGGAAGTCGTGAAGGAAATATGTATAGACTACTAGAATGAAATGAAGAAGCTCTAGTACATGACAAAGTCAACCCTAATGAGCTTTGGCATAGAAGGTACGCTCATATCAATTATCAAGCATTACCTTTCCTCAGAAAAATGGTTGAATGAATACCATAATTGAAATCCACAAATGAAGGAATTTGCAAAGGATGTGCCCTTGGGAAGAATATCAAGAAACCATTCCCAAGCAGCAATAACAGATCCAAGGAAATCCTAGATCTAATACACTCGGATGTTTGCGGTCCAATGCCAGTCAGATATCTAGGAGGATCTCTTTACTACGTAATATTCATAGATGACTATTCAAGAAAGACGTGGTTGTACCTACTGAAATCAAAAGATGAAGTATTCAGCAAGTTCCAAGAATTCAAGGCAGAAATAGAAAACCTTACGAACAAGAAGATCAAGACATTAAGAACAGATAATGGAGAAGAATACACCTCGAAGGAGTTTGTTTCATTCTGTAAATCGGCAGGAATTAGGAGGGAGATGAATGTTCCTCATAATCCTCAACAAAATGGTGTAGCAGAAAGAAAGAACAGATCTATCGAAGAAACGGTAAAAGCCTTATTGAACGATCAAGGTCTATCCATGTTTCTATGGGGAGAAGTAGCAATGAAGGAAATATATGTACAGAACAGAAGCCCTCATCGTATATTGAAGGACATGACACCAGAAGAAGAATTCTCAGAAAAGAAACCTAACGTAGAAAATCTAAGAATATTTGGATGTCCAGTTTACTCCCATATTCCCAAAGATAAAAGGAATAAACTAGAACCCTCATGAAAGAAGGGGATATTTGTGGGATATAGTGATTCATCCAAGGCCTATAGAATATATATTCTAGAACAACACAAGATAGAAGTTAGCAGAGATGTAACGGTCAATGAAAGGATGGCCTTCAGGAAATCCATCGAAGAAATTATAGAAGAAGAGGAACTTGAAGAATCAAATGAAGAAAACACAGAAAACAAAAATAATGAAAAGGATCAACCTGATCATCCTATGGAGCCATGTGAGAACATTGATTCAGATATCATACCAAAAACCAAGAAACGACCAGTTTGTCTTGAAGCTACATTACAAGACGCAAAAAGAATCAAGGTTCCAGAAGGAATATCCAAGAAGAGTAAAAGACCGAAAAGATTCTCAAGTTATGCAGCATACATGACGAAGCTTCTAGATGAAGAACCTACCACATTTGAAGAAGCAGTCCTAAAGGGGCAATGGAAAGAAGCTATGGTAGAAGAACGTCAATCCATTATGAAAAATGAAGTATGGGAAATTGTACCCAGACCTAAAGAAAAATCAGTGGTAACCTGAAAATGGGTATACAATATCAAACATGCAGCAGACGGAGGCGTGGATAAATACAAGGCAAGATTCATGGCCAGAGGGTTCTCCCAGAAGGAGAGAGAAGATTATGACAAAACCTTTGCTCCGGTGGCAAGGTATACCTCCATCAGAGCTATCATATCCCTTACCGCTTCCATGGGATGGAATCTACACCAGATGGATGTAAAGACAGCCTTCCTCAATGGAGCTATTGAAGAAGAAGTGTATATTAAACAACCTTAAGGATTCGAGGTACATTCCAGAGACACTCACGTTTGCAGATTGAAGAAATCTCTATATGGACTCAAGCAAGCTCCAAGGGCTTGGTACGCCAGAATGGACAGCTATCTAACAAGATTTGGTTTCTCTAAGAGTCATGCAGATCCAAACCTTTATTACAAAGTCGTGGATAACGCACCTGTGATTCTACTATTATATTTTGATGATCTATTCATAACAGGTGAAGAATATCTAATTATCCAATGCAAGAAGGAACTAGCCTATGAATTTGATATGAAAGATTTAGTTCTCATGCATTACTACTTGGGACTAGAAGTATGGCAGAAGCGTGGTGAAGTATTCCTTGGACAAGGAAAGTATGCAATAAAGATCCTTCAGAAATTTGGAATGATGGATTGTAAGTCCATGGACACTCCTATGAATGCAAATATAAGAAAAGTGAAAGTCCCAGATTATGATCCAGTAGATCCATCTCTATATCGACAGCTAATTGGATCATTGATGTATTTGGTAAATACTCGACCGGATATTTTCTTTGTTGTAAATACATTAAATCAGTTCCAGGTAGAACCTAGACAAGAGCATTGGATAGCTGCAAAGCATGTGTTAAGAACCTGAATATATCTACAAATATAATCACCACAAATACTGAATACACAATAGATCCACAAAGCAATATAAAAGAAACCACACTTTATTATTTCAAAACCCTTGAGGTAGGGCAACACCATACAATGGATCCTATTATGGAAGGGATCCTCTCCTGTTTACTTGCCTCTTCGAGGGGGCATCCTCCTATTGAGCTACCGCTCCAAATAAAATACTTCTCTTCATGTCTCATTACATTGCTTGAACCCCTTTATATAGTGCTACCATCACCTAAGAACATTCTAAAGGAGGAATCTTCTAGAAGTAAAACCTTCTAAGAAGTCCTCTTACATTTATTATATCTAATTACCCATTTATTATATCTAACTACCATAGTGGGCCTTATTTAATAATATAGTGGACCTAGTCCACCTTACATTGAATGACCTCCACTATTATCACTATGGACCCTCTGGGCCCCCTCACTACCTCTCTAGCTACCTTACATTCCATCCCCCTTATGAAAGCATTGTCCTCAACGCTTGATGTACAACCATATACCAGGGTCCCATGGATAATTGTGGACCATAATGCTGAAGAAGACTGGAGAACCAAGGTCCCATGTGGAAAGGAAAGCCACCATGTTGATGTAGTCCAACCACCATTGTAAGTCAAGGTCTCATGTCCAAGTGCTCATGTGAACTCCCTGTGGAAGATTTTGGAACCCAATAACCAACTCAAAATGATGCTCCAAATACTGACACTTGTCATGTGGATCCAAATAAGAATATCCATCCACATAGTGGAAAAGGGTCGTAACAGAATCTGGAAGGAATAATACCATTGTAGAATATGCAGGATGGACACTAGTAATAATCATTGGCTCTCGATTTTTCACATTGACTCTCTCTACAGAAGGTGGATTAGATTCATCAAATAAAATATGAAAGTGGTTGTCATCCCAGAAATGACAACTATCCATATACCAATCATCACAATCGGCCTCAAAATCATACCAAGCATATATTTCTTGATTATATTCATCCCTAAGGCCCTCCATAAGAAATATCTCCTGCATGTTATTCAATGAATCTTGAATACTACGAAAACTATCATTGAGGCCATCTGTGAGGCCGTCTGTGAGGCCATGTACAAATGCATCCAATCTGTCATCCAATGTGTGAAACAATTAGGCTTTGAATGATTCAAGAATTTCTTTCAGGTTTTGAGAAGAAATAGCCATCTGAGTACCCTATTAACTCTTCGATCCCGCAACCTTCATGGAAAAAAAACCAAAAACAGACCCAATAAGTTACGGCAGAAAATCGTGGTTTTTCTGAAAAAACCCTAAAAATTTGTTGAAGTTAAAATGCTCATAACTTCACTTCCCGGACTCCGTTTTGACTTATTGTTTTTTTGAAATTGGGTGAAATTGTAAGAGGAACTCAGATATGTAATTTATTTGGGCAAATTCTGCCTCCAGATGCTACAGAAATAAAAAAAAATTATCGCCGCCGTCCGCGGAAAAAATCCTGAAAATTTGCAGATTTTAAAACTTCAATATCTTGACTTCCCGGACTCCGTTTCGGACGATTTTTTTTTTCAAATTGGGTGTTTTTCTGAGAAGAACTCAGATATATAACTCTTTTCTACAAATTTTTCATAGAAATATACCAAAAACTTCAAGAATGTCGCGGCCCTCTTTTTTCTTCTCCGAAAAAAAATCTGCAAAAATAAAAAATATTTGCCCACAATGTCTGCCCAAGGAAAGTGCTCTGATACCACTTGTTAAGAACCCAATACTGAATAAAAAATCATCACAATAGATATAGAAGAAAAATATAGAAAAACACAACTTTATTATATCAAACCCTTGAGGTAGGGCAACACCATGCAATGGATCCTATTATGGAAGGGATCCTCTCCTGTTCACTTGCCTCTTCGAGAGAGCATCCTCCTATTGAGCTACTGCTCCAAATACAATAATTCTCTTCATGTATCATTACATTGCTTGAACCCCTTTATATAGTGCTACCATCACCTAAGAACATTCTAGAGGAGGAATCTTCCAGAAGTAGAACCTTCTAAGAAGTCCTCTTACATTTATTATATCTAATTACCCATTTATTATATCTAACTACCATAGTGGGTCTTATTTAATAATATAGTGGACCTAGTCCACCTTACATTGAATGACCTCCACTATTATCACTATGGGCCCTATGGGGCCCCCCACTACCTCTCTAGCTACCTTACAGCATGTCCTAATATATATTCGTGGGACAATAAACTATGGCTTGAGATATACCACATCCAGTGATATTCAACTTTATGGATTCACAGACTCTGATTGGGTAGGAAGTGCAGAAGACATAAAGAGTACTTCAGGTATGTGTTTCAGCTTGGGCTCCGCTATGATATCTTGGGGCAGCAAAAAACAAAAGTCTGTCGCACTCAGTACAGCAGAAGCAGAGTATATGGCAGCTTGTGAAGC
>JASDQU010012175.1:208680-243805 GCA_032191745.1 Picea mariana | reverse complement strand
CTACCATCACCTAAGAACATTCTAGAGGAGGAATCTTCCAGAAGTAGAACCTTCTAAGAAGTCCTCTTACATTTATTATATCTAATTACCCATTTATTATATCTAACTACCATAGTGGGTCTTATTTAATAATATAGTGGACCTAGTCCACCTTACATTGAATGACCTCCACTATTATCACTATGGGCCCTATGGGGCCCCCCACTACCTCTCTAGCTACCTTACAGCATGTCCTAATATATATTCGTGGGACAATAAACTATGGCTTGAGATATACCACATCCAGTGATATTCAACTTTATGGATTCACAGACTCTGATTGGGTAGGAAGTGCAGAAGACATAAAGAGTACTTCAGGTATGTGTTTCAGCTTGGGCTCCGCTATGATATCTTGGGGCAGCAAAAAACAAAAGTCTGTCGCACTCAGTACAGCAGAAGCAGAGTATATGGCAGCTTGTGAAGCATGTACAGAAGCAGTATGGCTAAGGAAGTTAATCTCTTATTTATTCAATCAGATTCCAGAATCGACCATAATATATTGTGATAATCAGAGTTGTATAAGATTATCAGAACATCCAGTGTTTCATGAAAGGTCGAAGCACATTGAGATCAACTACTACTTTATTCAAGATGAAGTCTAGGAAGGAGAGGTAAAGCTCGAGTATATCCCCACTGATGAGAAGAAAGTAGACATCCTGACAAAACCTCTATCCAAAAACAAGTTTGCATATTTTCAAGAGAAAATGGGGATCGTGGAAATAACTCCCTTAGCTAAAAGGGAAGATTCTCCAAGCTAGGAGAAGGTACGGAAAAATATTCTTGAAAACATTTATTTTTGTGATTTAAATGACTCTCCAGATTAGGAGGGAGCACTGAAAATATTATTTATCTTTGTAATTGAAAAATAGTCCAGATTGGACAGATTCTTTCTTGTTCAGAAAGTGGATTGATATTTCTGACGAACAGTGACTTCCCATTGTGGTTAACATGGGGGGTAGTCTGATTGCTGATGTATCATAGACAGGGACTTCCCATTGTGGTTAACATGGGGAGTGGTCTAGGGAAGTCTCTCTTCTTGAGGGTTACTCAAGAAGACTGGCCCGCCTTGTCGGACAGCGATTTCTCATTGTGGTTAACATGAGGAATGGTATGTTTTGGAGGTTGATGCAGGACAGTCTTTTCCTCTTGTGGTTAACGGAGGAAATGGTCCAGACAGTCATTCCTTAGGGTTAAACATTCTCTCCAGGGCACACTTTGATTAGTGTAGGAGGAATGCCCCAGGGTGGGGAATGGTCCAGGCTCAGCAATCAGGGACAAACATTCCTTAGGGTTGTACATTCTCTCCAGGGTGCACTTTGATTAGTGTAGGAGTTATGGCCCAGAGTGGGGAATAGTCCAGGACAATCATTTCTTAGGGTTTATACATTCTCCCCAGAGTGCACTTTGATTAGTGTAGGAGGAATGGCCGAGGGTGGGGAATGGTCCAAACATTCCTTAGGGTTTATACATTCTGTCCAGGATGCACTTTGACTAGTGTAGGAAGAATGGCCCGGGGTGAGGAATGGTCCAGGCTCGAAAATCAGAAATAATCCTTCTTCCTTGTTTGAGAAGAATGGGGCAGATAGCCCATTGCTAATGTTTTATACTAAGGGAAGATATTCTTTCATATCTCACAGACGTGAGTGAAATATTGGCCCAGATGATTCATTTTATATCATAATATTGTTTCTATCCAGGTTGCTATTAGATGTTTGTTATGAAGACTATATGACAGTAGATGTAAACTACTGTGGTGGATATGTTCCACTGTTCGTGAGACAGATATTCTTTCAGAGCTCATAGATGTGAGTGAAAGATTGGCCCAGATGATTGTTATGGAGACTGCCTGTCTCAAGACAGTAGAGATATATACTACTGTGGTGGATTTGTTCCATTGTTTGTGACTATGTGTCACGGTTTGAGTAGTTGTGTACTACCTTGAATAGACACAGGTGTGTTCTATCAATTAATATTGTACCAATTGTCATAGGAGATTATCCAGTTGGATAATAATGACGGTACTCTTGTTGCTACCAGTTGAATGGTCTGTTGTGCTCAAGACCATACCTCCCTAGCTAGGAGGGAGTGTTAATATTATGATAGCTTTGGGAGGTATAAACCTCTATTGTGACCTATGACGAGACAAGATTACTCCGAAAGGAAGCAAAGAAATGAAGGAAACCCTAGACAAGTTGTCGACTGCAGAAATATATTTAATATGAATTTATTAATACCCAGAAGGAGAAGTCGGCCCTAGTTAAACTTCCCAGACTACTATAAATACAGGGCACCAGTTTTCATTATTCTCATCTCAACAGTTGCGGAGAGAACTAGATCTGGGCAGGTGCAGTTGCAGCTTGTGCGCAAGTTTCTTAGAAGGTGTGTGCTAGCCTCTGGGTGGGATTATCTGATCAGCTTGGTTTCTATTCTTGCTTGGTGCATTAGCCTCTCTTGGATATTGGATTGCTACCAGGATTCTCTTCTCTGTCAAGGTCAAGGTGCTCGAAGGGTGGCTTCAACCTATGGTTGGGTGACGAGGGTATCGTCAACAGTAAAATGAGCACAATCTTCTATATTCTAGCAAGCAAGACCTATTTTTGGGTCCCTTTTAGGGTTTTGGCTTGATGTAAATGGAAAGGGATGTTGGCCCGTGGGTTTACCCATGCTTAGGCCCATTTTGTAATCTATAAATAGATACTTAGGCAATGTCAGAGGAGTAGTAGTAGTACATCTATGTGATGTATAGCTAAATTCTTAGTGTTAGTAGTTGGATCTGTGTGATTGGATGTATATTGCAAGTGCTTTGTACATGATTGTAAGGAGATTGAAAAGCTAAGTGCAAGTTGTTGTATTTTTGTGTTGAAGTGCAAGGAAGAAGGATGTAGCGAGCTATGCATATTTTCTTTCCTGTGCGAAGTAAGGGTCACTGAAGCTCTTTGTTGTAATCGCTTGACCGAGATAATATAAAGAAGAAGACTTTGTGGACGTAGCCCCAGGGTGGGGGTGAACCACAGTAACTGTGTGTTTTGTGCTCTGTGATTTGACCTAATGTGTTTATCTCTTTCTTGGCTAAGTGCTTGTTGTGATTAAGTATATTTAGTTATGCTTTGTGCTTATGATATATGAATGAATGTTATATCTGATATATAAGATGCTTAGTGCTTGATCTGCTGGATCTAATCTATATTTTTGTGGCTAAGTATTGAATTACATTTAGTCTAAGTATTCATTGTGATGCTCTGTGATATCTATGAAGTACCATAAGGGTTAAATATTGATGAATGATCTATGCTAAGTGCCATGTAAAGGATATAATCACAGATCGGTGTCCTAGCTAAGGTTGCATACATCTAAGTCCTGCAACCACCCGTGCCTCTACCTGGGGTGAGACTTCATCTGCTTCGTAGGTGTTGTCGAAAGGGCCTGTAGTTAGGGTTTTGTTGGTGCGCTCTTGAGAGTTGAACCCTGGGTCTGCCCCTGTGCCAACAAATGGTTCCATTGTTGGGACTAAAACTGTGATTGTCGGGATGGAATTGTGATTGCTGGGAACTAAAGAAGAAAAAGCTTTGTGCGAAATAAGATTTGTGCATAGATCTGTTTCCCTAGTGTACAGTATTCTACTTGACCTACGAAGCTTTGTGCCGAGAAAGAAAGGTCATATCTGAAGGAAAGAGGTCATGTCTGCAAGAAAGAGGTTGATACTGAAGAAAAGAAGCGAGATCTGAACACTTTATGCTCTAAGAAAGGTAAAAGTAGAAATTTCCGCAGAAAAGAGGTAAGATCTGTAAGATCTAGCCTCTAGTAAAGGTAAGAATAGTTCAAGTTTTAGATTTGAAAGCTTTGTTCTCTATATAGGTAAGATAAGTGAAATTTTTTTGTTTCTGAAGCATGAATTTAGGTATGCTTGATAGATTTTGTCCTAGCCTGAAAACTAGAGAATTGTTAGATAAAAGAAAGTTTGATATGAATAGGTATGATAGGAATAGTGAAAGATATGTTATACCTATGCATAGAAAGAATTTTTGGACTAACCAATGGATGCAAGATCCTAGAAAGAAATTTTTGTAGGCTAGCCATCATGATCCTAGCGCGTAGTACAAGAAGAGTTGGGGGTCATGGAAAAGAAAGAGAGGATTAACTCTTTGTTACAATTGCATAAGACTAGGACATCTTGCTAAGGAATGCCCTGGGAGAAACCCTAGTTGGCTCTATTGTAAAGCTATGGACCATGAAGTATTAGATTGCCCTAGAATGATTGCTAGACTTGAAAAACTGAATATGGAACAAGCAAACTCTGAAAGAGATCAAGAGACTAAACTTATGAAAGAACCCCAGAAAGAATCAGAGATCATGTTATTGAAAATAAAAGAAACCCTTGATGATCATAAGGATGTCAGTTTGTCAGAGATATTCAAAGAAAATGAGAAAATCGAAGTAAGAATAGGAGACTTCGACATTAACTGTGCTCTGGATGAGGGAACATCGATGAACATTATGACAGAAAGCACTTGGAAAACCCTAGGAAGGCCTACTCTAGTCCCTTCACTGAGAACCATCGGATTATTTAAAGGAAAAATGGTAACCCTATGTGGCAAAATTACCCAGATAGCTATGAGTACCCATGGAACTTCGACAGAGGAAGAGTTTGAATTCATTAGATTTATTGAGGACCGTGCCCCATTTCCATATTTGTTAGGAAAGATCTGGATTGAAAAAGACTAGATACGAAGGAAAGAAGAAAAGGAAGCCCTAGAATAGAAGAAGCAAGAACTCATGGAATTTATTACTAGAAGGATCGCCTACTTGATGGAGGAACAAGAAAACAGATCTCAATTATTAAACACCAGGGACCTAGATGTCAAAGCTATAAGAGTGTTAGAGGAACCACAGAAGACTGAAATACCTAATCCATATGATGAAGGAGTATTACCCTTGGATCTGAAGAAAGAACCTAAGCAGCACGAAGTGACTATGTCGAGAGAAGATAAGACTCAGAATGGAAAAAGGATGACCGAGACTAAGATCACTAGGAAAAAGGCTAGGAAGCTAAGTAAGAAGAGGGCCAAAATTGGAAAGTTACAGAAGACTCTAGGGTAAACTTCGCAGAAGGAAAAATCACAAGAATTGAGCTTCGTCGAGATATCAGAACAGTGACATCTGGCACTTCGCCATGGCGCAGCAATATAGTCGTTGGACCGATATACCTGTTCGACTTCTTCCCCAAATGGGTCAAAAAGCAATTATGGTTTCCCACTAGACCATTGGATAGCACAAGAACGGATAGAACGGAGTTAATGAAGGGCCCATATCCGTTGCAAGCAGATTGTTGCTAAGTTTCCATACTTAGTCCGTCGTGCCACGCACCGAGAATACTTTTTTCTAAGTGATAATTTGAGCCTGAAACTTGAGATTACTTGAACCTATGATCATTGCCTTGTTCCCATATTGTTCATTGTAGTCTCTGAATTCATTTTCACACCTGAGCTAGTGGACCCAAGCTTGTATGTCAGACGAGATCAGCATTGTTGAGAAAGCAGTTGAAGAAGTTTTATTGACCTAATGGCTAAGAGAGTCATGTTAGAAAGAAGGATGTTTGCAGGTGTGCAAGCATTATCGATGGGAAGATTCCAAGCTTCTCCCTCCACTACTTGCGGAGCAGGACCTTCCAGAACCACGACCGAGACAAGAACAAAGCACAGAGACGATATTGAAAAGGCCAAGCTGATCCCGCGCATTCTGCCGGTTTACATACCACCTTTGAGCAGCAAGATTACCCACGACAATGTACCTAGAGACTTTGAGTACACCTTGATCACCATGTATCTTTCGAAAGGGGTGCACGCAGTACTTGCTGACCAGGATAAGATCGCAGCACTAAAATTTAATGGTTTTAACCTTGGAGATCACAAAACCTATAGCATGTTAGCTCCGCATAAATAAATAACCAAGACTAAAGGCAGAAATCCTAAGATTGTCCCGCAGTCCTAGACCCAGAACCTCGCACAGTCCACACTGCTCAACGTAATGAAGATCACTCACTTCGGTAGACACCAGGAAGTCAACACATGTGTCAAGTTGTTGTTGTCTTGCTACCACGGCGGATACTTATGGCTAGACCCCGCATCACTGTCGATCCAACTCTGATCAATCGGATCACAGGACTTAGCATGCAAGGCCCTGACCCACAGAACTTTTACCTAGGCAAGACCTCAAACCGAGCACTAGCACAGCGGATAAAGGAAACTTATGGCAATGTAGAGAAGGGTACGTGAGGCTACAAGGTAGCCTCTCTCCAGAGTGGCGCAGTGTGCCTTGCATGTCAGTTGATCACGAGCAAGTTAGTTCATAAGAAAAGACCAACATAGGTGATTGGCTTCGTAGTTGACCTCACAGGGAAGTGCGCTGAGGGACTACAGATGAATTGGGCACAGTATCTTGTAAACCAATTAGAGTTGGATTGTAGAGGAGCACAAGACCAAGGGTATGAGTTCCACTTTAGTTGGTTTCTCATACTCATCGCTTTCATCGCTTGGGAACTGGAAGAGGGAGCCACTTTTCCGGAGATCGAACCTTTCGAACCACTAGCCACAAAGTTCTGTATGTTTTGGTACTCCACTGACATGAACAAGCAGTGGCAGTCCAATGCTTTCTTCCACACCTACTTCAACCAACTGAAGAATGAAATTCATTCTACACCATGAATCACCCCAAACGTACTTCATAAGTTTATACCTTTGATGAAATTTAGCACGGACCGCCACTTCACCTATATTACAGCGCGCGGTGATGAGCATAAACAGCAGCTCCAATCCTACTACAAGCTGATAGAAGATGACTTGGAGGAGATTACCAAGGAATGGTCGGCGGACCTTCTTGTTGCAGTGGACCCCACAGACATGTTCGAAGAGGAAAGCCCTGAAGCTATGTCGGATACACCTGGGCCAAGCAAGACTAAGAAGGATGACAAAGTTGAAGATGCCCCTAGCACGTCCATGAAGACTACTTTGATCTCACCTGCATAGGGAGGTGATGGTGACGAGCTAGGCAGTATAAAAGTTGAACAAAACAGAGGCGAGGTTACTCCACCTAGAGAGGAGTAGGATCCCTCCATGAAAAGAAAGATGATGCCACCAAAACCCTCCTCCTGAAAGAAATCTAAGGCCACCCAGACAATGCTTAAAACTACCCTTACCCCAGATGACTTTGACTTCTTAATTGCCACGTTGAATGATGTTTCACTAGAGCTTGCAGAAAATAAAGAAGCAAATAAGGCGGAGCTATTCAACCAAATCAAGGGCGAACTCAAAGAAGTGAAACAGACACTCCAGTCCATCCAAGCAGTTTCTACAGCGCCCTTGATAAGCGGAACATCAAGAACAGGCGATGAGCCCACTCAATTACACCAGATCGCTAATCAAGTCAAATCTCGCCTTCGACGAGTTCAAGAAGACACAGCACACGCCACCTAGGCTTTGATGCAAGCACAGAAAGCACTTCTAGAACAACAGAATGAGGCATAATGGGAAAAGATTGCCCTGAAAGCGAAGTGGGATGAGGAAAAGGCACAGTTGTTAGCAGAGAAAATTGAAGTATAGGAAAAGGTTCACAAGGCACTACACTCTATGACGGTCATAGAAGTGAAGATGAAAGACCGTCTCCCATAGCAGGCGACCCAACTAGAAGAAGTAATCCAGTAACTCCAACAGCACATCATGGATCTGGAGCTCCACCGTGCCCGAGGCCCCCCAAGAAATAAGATATCTAAGAGAGGCCACTACTCGGAGCGTAGTTGGTCGATTAAAAACCTTTGCCTTGGAATGTAAGCAGTTGAGCACTAGAAGCACCCAGACCTATGAAACCCTCACAGAGAATCCAAAATTGCAGACATTGGAAGCACAGCTCCAAGAAGAAAAGAAGCATTTAGACACGCCACAGGCGCAGATAAATACTTTGACCCCAGTCAAAATAATGAAGAGGTTCGCAAAATAATGCACAGCCCAACAACAGGTACATACACTGCAAAGTAAAGTGATGGAAGTCTCCCAACGACTTCAGCCAATCCAAGAAAAGGCATGCCAACTGTTCGCTGAACTTGAAAGCCAGGGAGCTGAACTCGAACAGGTTGTCATCACTTCAGAACAGGGCCTGGAAGGACCGCTCAATGACACAGTGATTCAGGCATTTATTGAGCAAGAGGTTGTCGCACTGCAGTAGATTGAAGCAGCTCGAGCCAAGCTCAAGGCATTCGACCTGACCATTTTTGGGACTGCGACAGCTTGCTAAGGATGGAGCACAACGCGAAGCAGAAATTAGGCAAGCAAGACCTATTTTTAGGTCCCTTTTAGGGTTTTGGGTTGATGTAAACCGAAAGGGATGTCGGCCCGTGGGTTTACCCACTCTTAGGCCCATTTTGTAATCTATAAATAGATACTTAGGCAATGTAAGAGGAGTAGTAGCAGTACATCTATTTGATGTATAGCTAAAGGCTTAGTGCTAGTAGTTGGATTTATGTGATTGGATGTATATTGCAAGTGATTTGTGCATGATTGTCAGGAGATTGAAAAGCTAAGTGCAAGTTGTTGTAGTTTTGTGCTGAAGCGAAAGGAAGAAGGATCTAGCGAGCTGCGCAGATATTATGTCATGTGCGAAGTAAGGGTCACTGAAGCTCTATGTTGTAACCGCTTGACCGAGATAATATAAAGAAGAAGACTTTGTGGGCATAGCCCCAAGGTGGGGGTGAACCACAGTAACTGTGTGTATTGTGCTATGTGCTTTGACCTAATGTGTTTATCTCCTTCTTGGCTAAGTGCTTGTTGTGATTAAGTAGATCTAGTTATGCTCTGTGCTTATGATATATGAATGAATGTTAGATCTGATATATAATATGCTTAGTGCTTGATCTGCTGGATCTAATCTATATTTTTGTGGCTAAGTATTAAATCACCTTTAGTCTAAGTATTCACTGTGATGCTCTGTGCTATCTGTGAAGTACCATAAGGGTTAAATATTGACGAATGATCTATTCTAAGTGCCCTGTAAAGGATATAATCATAGATTGGCGTCCCAGCTAAGGTTGCAGACATCTGAGTCATGCAACCACCCCTACCTCTACCTCGAGTGAGACTTCATCTGCTTCGCAGGTGTTGCCGAAAGGGTCGGTAGTTAGGGTTTTTTTGGTACGCTCTTGAGTGTTGAACCCTGGGTTTGCCCCTGTGCCAACACTTATGGTTTCATTTATTCCATTTCTATGAGCGCCTTGGTGGAGGGTGTGCTTGCTATTGAGTTACCACTTTCTAAGCACTACATTTTTCCAACCCATTAATATGCCTTTTTATTGTCCTATTATCATATTTGCAAGTCCCCTTTATAAGGTTTCAAGCTATAGCATCACTATTGGGACTAAGGCGAACATGGAAAGGGTATAGCTCAAGTACGGATTGGATTTTGAAAGTCCTTTGTTATTTTCTCTTTCTTTCTTTAGCAATATTTTTTCTCTATTATTATTTTTCTAGCAGTTGTAATCAACCTCTAAGCCTTTATCCCCTCTTCTCATGAGAGAATTAACCATGAACCATTATCAAATTTTAGTACAATGTAACAGGATCCAGAATGGAAAGTGTTAAGTATGGTTGGGGAATGAAACACTATCTTGTGAGGGGGCCCCAGTAGTACCCCCTTTCCTTGGGGGTGAAAACATGGAAATAGGGCACAGATGTTGGCCACCAAGGTGAAACAAGGAAACAAAAATAACTTCTTGATCTTATGATCCATTATCCAACTTCAACCAATGATCCTCATTCGCATGCCTAGTATATTAAGCACAACACTTCGTATAAAATAAGGACTACATACCTCATGGTGATTGTTGTCTTACCATCTCCCATACATGGAGTTGACTGGATGTGATGATCTTAGTTTATCCAAAGTGGAAGAGGAAAATTTGAGGGGGGATATTAGGCTTCCATGGGTGGATATGTTGTTCATCATCATCAATGGGATCACTATCTTCATTGTGGGCCATGAGAAATTATCTTCTCTAGTTACCCCTAGGTTGTGGGGGTAACAAGACCTCCTTCCATCGGTAAAATGAGGGAAGCATATACTTAGGTGACAATGGTAGAGACTTCTAATTGCTACACAAGATTGTGATCTTGTGGAGGGATTTGCACAAGTACAAATCTTGTGATAACATTTTGGCGTCATTGTTGGGGAGGATTGAATCATCCTTCCTACAACCTATTTTTGGTAAGCTTATCCCAAAGCCTATTCTTACAAGCTTACCTAACGACTCCATTGAAGGAATAATATCTTCCTTACCTCTTGATGATCCTCCCCTAGGGAGATCATCTGGTGACTCCACCTATGAGAACCCGCAAGAACGTATATCAAGTAGACAATCATCTAATTAACATGTGCACCAAATGGCTCCTCAACCATGGAATACCAATAACTTTACATCCCTGGATATGAATGGAATCCAAGGTTTTCCTCATAAACTTCTTGATGATGTTGATGCTTGGATCCATAGTTTCTTTGGTAAAAACAATCCCTCATCTGAGGAGAATTTTAGCAACTTCTATAGCTCTGTAGACTTGCACACTCTGTAGTTGGAATATCATGATGTAATGATGAGACTCTTCTATGCTTCCTTTGTAAAGGATTCTAGGTTATGGTGAAACAACCTCCCCCTCAAGAGAATAAATACATGGGAAGCGCTTGAGGGTATCTTCTTGAATAAATGGGGGATTGAGAAAGATGGTTCCTTTATTTTCTCTAAAAYTTTCCACATCACAAAGGGAGATGATCAAGAGCTTGTCATTAAATCCAATGCTAGGGTTGATGCCTTAATAGGATATTTTCCCAGTGACTTTGGGGTTGAAGAGGAAACTATCCTAATAAGATATATCCACTCCCTCCAAGGAAAACTTGGCTTCTTATTAAAGGATAAGTCTCCTATGTCTCTCATTGAAGCACAAGAATGCACCTCCCAAATAGAATCTGAACTAGCTTTGTTCAAGTTGGACAATCATTTTGAAAAAAAAGAGTCATCAATTCGAACAAGTCAAATGAGACCAAGAGCTTATTATTTCTAAGATCGATGTTCTTGATAGGGAGTATAACCGTTTCAAGAAATACATTAATTGTGTTGAAACCCCTTCCCAACAAGCCTTTATGTTTTCAAGGATACAATGGGAGATTGAAAAGACCAAAGCTATTAGAAGAGCTAAGGCACAACTTCTAATAAACATGAGTGAGGGAGCCAAAGGAGGAGATTACCTTTCCAAAAGGGGTATTGAATTTTTTATTCACAAAGTAAATGGTGATTCTGAACGAAGCATTGACAAATTCAATGACTTTGTTTCCTCCCAACAAACAAAGAATCAAGAATCTTCGAACCTCCAAGATGAGCTTGTGCCTTTGCAAGAGTTGAACATTGAGAAACCCCTTGATCCTCAAGAAGAAAAATATCTCCTTGTAGTTCTCCATGCCACAAGTCTTCAAATAAATAATGGAAAGCATACGCCCTTCTTCATCTTGCTAGTAATTAACGAACTCATCCTCCATAACTAAATGTTTGATTCGGATGCCTCCACCAATGTTATGTCCTTGAAGATTATGAACCAACTAAACTTGGAAATTACTCGACCCTACAAGAATGTATGTAGCATTGATTCCTGATCCATTCTTGTATGTGGCCTCATCAAGGACCTCAAATTTATCTTGGCCAATTACCCTGATATCTTCCTCATGGATGTTGTAGTGATCGATGTACCAAACCTTTGGGGAATTTTATTATCTATAGAATGAGCCACAAACTTGGGAGGTAGCCTTCAAATGGACCTATCATATGCCACCATCCCTCACCCTGAAGGAGGTTTTGTGACCCTCTACAGAGAACTTGTTGTGTGATACCAAGTCAAGACCCCCCAAACTCCCATGGATGAGATAATGTATCTAGATGAAAACATGGGAAATTTATACACTTTGACCCTACAACTTAGGTAGAAGTATGTCAAAACACAAGTGACGTTTTTAATTTAGAGTTTGATGGTGCTCACTCTAGCTCGGGATCTAGTGTTGGGATTGTTCTCATAGCACCTCCTAAAGAGGCCACCTTTTTCTCCTATAGGATTGAGTATGAATGTACCAACAACATTTCCAAATATGAAGTCTTGCTCATGGGACTCGATTTGGCCCTTGACAGAAAGATTAAGTGCTTAAAATTCATTGGCGACTCTGACCTAATTGTCACCCAAGTAAAAGAAAAATTTGTCGCAAAGAATGAAAAGTTGAGGAGATATAGGAACTTGGTTTGGGACACTAAAGAGCTCTTTGAGGCCTTTTCAATAAATGTTGTCCCGAGATAAAAGAACTATGTCATTGATGCATTGTTCGTCTTTGCATCCACTCTATGACCTTGTGAGGAGATCCTCCATGATTTATGTAAGATGGAATTTTTTTCTAGGTATTTTTTCCTTGATAATATAGAACACTGGAAATTTTTCAATGACAATGGCCAAATCCTTCACTTCTTGCAAAGTAGCAAGGAGTCCTCCAACTCTCAAATAAATTTCCTAGTTGAATATATGAATTTGAAAGTCGAAGACTTGCCTAATGACACCCTCTCGAGAGAGCACGTCCCTCTAGAAAGGATGTTTGATAGACATGACATGTACAATGGAAACTATTTCATAGATCAATCTGTTGAAACCTTTGAGTTCAATCTAGGCTCAGAGATCAAGCCAAGGATGGTAGAGACAGGAAAGAGAACTACCAAAGCCAAGAGAGATAGAATACTAATCCTTGTTAGGTAATATAAAGATATGTTTTCTTGGAATTATGATGATCTAAAGGCTTATAGAGGAGATTTTATTCAGCAATGATGGTATCCCTCTTACTAAGGGGGATAAACCATTTATTCAAAAAATAAGTCATACTAACCCCTAGTTAACCCCCCAAATCCATAAATAACTTTAGAATATGGTTGATGTTGAGATCATATCCCCTATTAGGTATTCCTCTTGGATTTCCAACCCGGTTGTTTTCCGAAATAAGAGTGGAGATATTCGATTATGTGTGGACTTTAGAAACTTCAACCAACTATCGCTCTAGGACAATTACCCCCTTCCCAACATGGAACATTTGTTACAAAGAGTCATTGGTGATAGAATGATGTCAATGTTGGATAGTTTTTCTAGATACAACCAAATATTGGTAAGGAAAGAAGAAAAACTTAAAACCACCTTCACCTCTCTTGTGGAACCTTTATGTACTTAAGTATTCCCTTTGGCCTTATGAATGCAAGATCCACATTCGAGAGGGAAATGGAATTTTTCTTTACGGACCTGATAGGGAAAATCATAGAGATATACCAAGACAATTTAATGGTTGTGTCTAAGGAAAGGAACGCACATGTTTCATACCTTAGGATGATATTTGAGCATTGTAGGAAATATGGAATTTATTTGAATCCCAAGAAATCAATCGTCGGTATTGACAAAGGGAAGTTGTTAGGACATGTCGTTTCAGAAGAAGGTGTTTCAATCAATCCTGAAAGAATCGAATCCATTAAGAATATATGTCCCCCAACTAAAAAGATGTCCTCGCAAGAATTCTTTGGTAGGATCAACTTTATAAGAATATTTATTCCTAACTTTATTGAAAAGGTCAAACCAAGGAATGCCTTTCTAAGGAAAGATGTTACATTCAGAAGGGATGATGACAGCATAAAATCCTTTGAAGATGTTAAGGAGGCAATTACTACAATGCTTGTCTTGGTTAGCTCTGATTATTCTCATGAATTCATAATATTTTCATTTGTTTCTCAAGATACTATAGCTAGAATGCTTCTACAAAATAACAAGGATTATTACAAGAATCCCATTGCCTTCATGAGAAAAACCCTTAGAGATGTCAAGCTGAAATATGCAATCACTGAGAAGCAAACCTATGCCCTTATCAAGTCCTTGAATAACTTTAGGAATTATGTTGGGTACAATAAGATAAGATCATGTGTGCCATACCTTATTGTTAAGAATGTTCTTTCCCAACAAGATTTCCTTGGAAATAGGAGGAAGTGGGTGTCAAAAATTCAAGAGTATGACTTAGAAATTAAACCCACTAAGATCATTAAGGGGCAAGGTTTGGCCAACATGTTGATGGAAAGTAATAAAGAAGCCATAAATATGGGATAGAATGACCAAATCAACGTAGTTGTGAGTGAATTAGAACATGATGAATGGTACTTTGACATTATATATTACTTGAATAACCTTTCATGACTCAGCCACTTGGTAGATCATAAGAGAAGAGCCTTGAGATTGAAAACCATGAAATATTGTTTCACTCAAGATGGTTTGGGATGGAAGAACCTTGATGGAATTATCCTTATATGTGTGAACAAGGATGAAGTCGATAGATTGGTTAAGGAATTTCATTTACGATATTACGGTGGTTATTTTTTTCCCACACCACCGCCCATAATATTCTGAGAGATGGATATTATTGGCCTATAATTTTTACCGATACCCATTTCTATGTCAAGTCTTCCCATCCTTGCCAATACTTCTCATGAAAATAATGATTGTCTGCTTTGCCTTTGAAACCAATCATTGTTGAAGCACCTTTCTAAAAATGGGGTCTATTATCCCTAAAGTTGTCCCTGACTTCTAAGGGGAAAGCTAGGGCACCTCAGTTATTGCAATGGTTTATATTTGTAAATCAAATTGAGTTTATAGATTGGTTTGTGGATCAACTAGTGGATAGGTTGGAAAAAAATTGATCAGATTACACTTATGAATCAGGTTTCCACAACATCAACTTAGTCAAAGGAAATCACTTTGATTTGCTAGATAAATAAAGTAAAGGTTGATGAAAACTAAATTACAAGTTACAATATGTTCACTTGTAAAGAAGAAATTTCAAATTCCCAAATAATATTTAGAAACTAGAAATGATCATTTTAAATGCAATTCCTGAAAAGATGAATTTGACAGTAAAATCTTTAACTGAAATTTAAAACATAACAGGATACACCATTTCTTTGCAAAAGTTTCATATGCATTCAAAATAAGATAGAAGAAATAAATACATAGAAAAAGATAGTCTAACCATCATAATGTTTTTCCATTGAGTGTAAAAATGTTGCAGGTTCCAACTTGACAATTTTGATTAATATGTTCCTTGAATGCCACAAAATTTGAACCCCCTTAAAGTAATATAATTCCCTTTTTATACAAAGAGTAGGTTTTCATTTGGATCTCATATCCTAAAACCTAGTTACAGATTCGATATATTTGGCTATCAACTAGAGATTGCATTATATTTGTTCAATGTGTCAACAACTAAAATCTTGGATCATAGGGAAAATACCTTCTATCATAACTCCTAAGATATCTTTGACCCTTACACATAGGATCTGAAGCAATTGTTCCAAAGCTTATACATCGAAGACTAGACCATCAAACTCATACTAAATCACTATCATCATGATGTTGAACTTGCTTGCAAAAACAGATCTTCAACTTCCTGCATTTCCTCATCATTATGTCAAAAGGAGAGCTACAAAATCATTATTTTGATGCACAAACCCAATAATTAAAGAATACATGTGTATTGGTGAAACATGAATCCCTTTCATCCCTAAGTAGAAGTTTCCCTTTTGATTTTTCTTGTTATAATTTAGTTTTAAGCACAACATTACTCCAGTATAGTTTGATGTTCATTTTTCTGACTTCCTTTGACAATCCATGTTGAGTTTTGAGATTTTCTTTCATCTTTTGGACTATTTCCTGCAACTTAGCATTCCATGTCTCAAGTGTTTGATTTTCCTGCCTTAAATATTTAATGACTATCTGAAATTCCTTGGTCCTTTGTTTTCCTTGTGCATCCTTTGTTTCAGCCATGTGTTCATCTTGGTCCTCCTCTAATGCAGGCTTTTTTAAATCAATTGAGAGTTTGGGTTTCTTGGTCCTTGTTCCATACTTATGTCCCTTTGAAGATGCTTCTTCAACAATGTCCATTTTCACAAATTTATATAATCTGGTTGTTTCTTCTTTATAGGATTCTGACAATTCTTAGATCCTTGGACTGTAAGTGAGATCTTGTTTTGTTTCATCATCTTATTGAGAAGATTCAATTTTAGCCACTGGTTGTTGTTGTTTTTCCTTCCTGGTTTTCCTTATTGGCATTTCCCTTAAGGTTTTAATTTCCATCCTTTCTTGGTAATCTCAAGGATCTTTTTTGGGATGTCATCATCATCTATGATAATCAATTTCTCTTTCTTGAGAGAAGGTTTGAACAGAGATTTTGAATTTGTTAAATTTAGAGTTGTTATTAAGTTCTTTTCAATTTACTAGACAATAATTGCATAAGTAGGATCATTGAAAGAAACACAATCACAAGGTACACAGCATTTATCCTGGGAAACCCTCATGGGGGAGAAAACCCAGCGAAAAATTCCTTAATATAGATTGTTGATACAATGACAAGATAATAAACCAAACACTAGAGAATATCCAAGACTGAGCATTGTGCCTCTATCTCCTTCTTCTGGCAACTATAGCTTCCTTCAAACTTGCGCACTAGATGAGTGACTTGAGTGAGTGTGTGAATGAGGCATCATCCTCTCTTATTTATACTAGCTTGTAGGTGATAGGGTTGTGTCTCTTCACCAAGTTGGACCAGCTTCTTCAATTAGTGGCTAAAACCACTTTAATTAGCCCTAGCGGTCAAATTCTCAATTAGCATCATTTAATTAGGATTTGACCAATCCACAAAATGGGATTTGGCCATATACAAAGCCCAACATGATCAATCCACAAAATGGGATTGATCTATTTAATAATAACTCAACAATAAGTAGAATATACTTCGCAGTTACAATATTTCAACACTCACCCTTAACAAGAAGGGTATTCTACAATACAACATCATCAGGAGAGAGAGAGGGAAGAAAAATCATCATCTTTTGGAACACTGAATGGCACATGTATAAATCATCAGAATTTTTTCTCATCATCAATAACATCATCATTCACAGCATGGAGCTAGAGTATCATCATCATCATCATTCACACCATGGAGTTGGAATGGCATCATCGTCATTATTCTCTGCATCAACATCAATTAGTATAATATTAATACAACATCATCAATTACTGAAAGACTGATACATCATCATCAATATCTTCATAATGAAGCTGAAGTAGCAACATCATCATCATATTCAGCATGAAGCTGAAGTAGCATCATCATCATCTTCTTCAGCATGAAGTTGAAGTAGCATCATCGTCATCTTTAGCATGAATCTGAAGTAGTATCATCATCATCATCTTCAGCATGAAGCTAAAGTATCATCATCATCATCTCCAACATAAAGATGGAATAACAACATCACCAACATGAGGTTGGTACTCCAACATCAATAGCACGAGGTTGGTACAACAACATCAACAGCACGAGGTTGAGACAACAACATCATCATCAGCATGAGGCTGACATACCAACATCATCAACACAAGGTTGATATAACAACATCATCACAACATGAAGTTGGAGCAACAACATCATCATCATCATGGGGCAACAGAATGAGGCAGGTGTATCAACATTTTGTGGTACTCTAACAGTCTCTAGGGATCTGCCCACGAATCATAAGATTCCCTAGGATATAAAATCATAAGGGAGCTACCACATGTTACTTTGACAGACCATCCTTATCGGACCTTCGGGATATTTCAAGGAATCATAAGATTCCCTAGGATTATAAAAATCCTAACAGAGCTACCACTACTAACCATAGTTGGCATATATATGCATAGGTACTCTGACAGACCGTCCTTACCAGAGCTTCGAGATCTGTCTAGGGATGATCAGTCTCCTAGGATATAAAATCCTAACTGAACTACTCTTTGTTGGTCAGGATACCATAGTATCATCAGCATCACTCCCCCCTTCAAGGGACGTCCTTTCCGACTATACCAATCTTGTCTCGAAAGTGCTCAAACTTTACATGAAACAGAGACTTGGTCAACATATCTACAACCTACTCACATGTGCCAACATATTGGATATTAACAGCTCCCCTCTGCACCATATCACTAATGTAGTGATATCGTATTTCTATGTGATTTGACTCATCATGGAACATTGGGTTCTTCATCATCTTTATGCAACTCTGGTTATCACATAGAATCACAGTGGCTTCCATCTCCAGATCAAATAGACATGTCAACAACTTCTGAATCCATATGGATTCAGAACTAGAAGAACATGCAGCAAAGTATTCAACTTCTGCCATGCTGAGATAAATATTGGATTGCTTCCTACTATGCCATGAAGTCATCATTGACCATAGACTGAAACAAAATCCTGAAGTTCTCTTTCTGTGAGAAACACTTCCATCCCAATCTAAATCAGTATAACCAACTAGTCTTAAGTCATGATATCCATTATAATAGAGACCAAATTCCAACGTACCCTTAAGGTATCTCATCACATGTTTTTTTGCAACAAGGTGAACACGTCTAGGCTCTACCAGATACTGACTCAAGGTGTTCATAGAAAATCATATATATGGCATGGTATTCGTCAGTTACATCAAAGATCCAATGATATGTTTTGTTCGACAACACAGGTATTCCAACAGAGGACGAACAGCTTCATTAACCACTCACATAACTAGATCAAAGATCAACACACCGATGTTTTCACATGGTAAAACCCCTACGGGGAAACATCCACGGCCCCAACCAACGTGGCCACTTGGAACAGTTTATTAATGCAAAATAAAAAAATTACAGAGATATTTTACAAGAGAGTTTCTCACAATCGATCATCGGCAAATGACCCTCCATGCTCTTTAAATAGATATCATGGACCAATCGGGTGTTAATCCATGGATCAATGGTCATTAAGATAGAGGAAAATATGAACCGTCGGATCACTATATGTCGGGAACATATCGTGACCATCGTATTCCCTAACTACAAATTCATACTAATGCATACTAAAGAAACACACTAAGAAACACACTTTTACCTAACGACACACTAGACCAAGTAGATCTTAACTAAATCCTAAGTGTCTAAATATCCTAACATCCCCCCTTAAGAACAACTTGGGATAGGATTGAAGGATTTACAATAGTGACGCAATAGGAGAAGGAAGGAGGCATTAGAGCCTATCCCCCCTTAATCACAACTTCCTGAACTCCTAACATAGATCGAAGTTTGGAAAACTTCGCTTCTGTAAGAGACTTTGTGAAAATTTATGCAACTTGATCTTCTATAGGGAAAAAGAGCACTTCAATAACTTGATCATGAATGAGCTTTCTGATGAAGTGCATGTGTATCTCGATGTTCTTGTTGCGTTGATGTTAAACTGGGTCTTTGGCGAGCTTGATGGCACTATGATTGTCGCACCAAAGGCTAGTCAGATGTTGCTGCTGGAATCCAAACTCTGAAAGGATCTGTCGAAGCCACAAGGCTTCTTGAATTGCATTTATCATTGCTCGGTACTCTGCTTCTGCTGAAGAAATTGCAATAGCCTGTTGTTTCTTACAATCCCAAGTGACAGGTCCTGAACCAAGGCTAAAAACATAACCTGCAGTAAAATTTTGATCATCAAGGTCGTCGGCCCAATCTTAATCAGTGAAACCAACCAATAAAGGAGTCCCCCTTGAACTGTAATGTATCATGAACTGAACTGTACCATGGACATAGCGAAGTATCCTTTTAGTTGCTTTCCAATGGCTTTCATGGGGTGTTTGCATATACAGGGCAACAATACCAACAACAAAGGAAAGATTAGGACGGGTGTGATTCAAGTATAAGAGGCTACCAACTAACTGACAGTACAGGGTGGCATCAACTTCGGGAGAAGTATAGGTGGCAGTAAGCTTGACTCCAGACTGGAAGGGAGAAGGGGTTGGTTTACAATCATCCATGTGAAAGGGACAAAGAAGGTCACAAGCATACTTAGAATAGGAAAGAAAAATTCCTTCATTGGTTTGCAAAACTTGGAGGCCAAGGAAATAGTGCAAAAATACCAACTCTGTCATTTCAAATTTATTCTTAAGGATGTTTTTCACATGGTTTAAAATTTTTGAGTCACTACAAGTAAGGATAAGGTCATCAACATAAAGGACAAGGATTATGAGATGGATTTCTACTTTCTTGGTATAGACACTAGGATCATAATGGCATCTAGAGAATCCAGTGGCAATAAGAAAGTTGTCCATTTTGGCATACCAAGCGTAGGGAGCTTGCTTGAGACCATAAAGAGATTTCTTAAGGTGACAAAAAATGCTAGAGTCATTATGGACATAGCTAAGAGGTTGTTCCATGTAGATTTCTTCTTGAAAATATCAGTGCAAGAAGGCAGATTTAACATCCATCTGATGGACCTCCCATTTATGTGAGGTAGCAAGGGAAAGAACAAGGCAGATGGAATTCATTTTGGCTACAGGGGAAAAGGTTTCATTATAGTCAATTCCTTCAACTTGGGAAAATCCTTTGGAAACTAATCGAGCCTTGTGTCTTTCAACACTTCCATCTGATGCATACTTAGTTATGTAGAACCATTTACATCTCACAAGTTTTCTTCCTTTTGGAAGAGGTACAAGATACCAAGTATCGTTTTCCATTAAAGAACGATACTCTTCATTCATTGTTGTATCCCAATATGGATGACCAGAAGCTTCTGCAAATGTCTCTCGATCATGATATTTTGAAACTTGAGCCAAAAGAGAAGAGGCTCGTTGGAACTGTGAACCTGTCTGACACTGATTTGAAGGATCACCAACAAGATCACCAGTTGCTTCTCGTGTTGAACGGACCCATCTAGGAAGTGATGGAGTTGGTGCTGGTTCAGGTTCAAATGACTCATCTGGAGGCGGGTGAGCATGTGGAGGTGGATTTTCATCCTCTCTGTCATCATCTAAAGAAGAAACCAAAACAGAAGAAGGAATAAATGTCGAAGATGGTTTGCAGGCCGAAGAAGGCACAACCGTCGAATTAGGCTCGCAAGCCAAAGAAGGCACAAACGTCGAATTAGGCTCGCAAGCCAAGAGATTTTCATCAAATTTAACATCTCTTCTAATAATAATTTCATTACAATGTGTTTGAAGAAGTCTATAACCTTTAACATCTTCAGAATAACCAACAAATATACACTTCTCACTTTTAGGATGCAATGCTTTCCTTTTCTCATCAGGAATGTGAGCCCATGCTACACTACCAAATACACCGAAGTGACTTACATCTGGTTTAATTTTAGTCCAAGCTTCTTCCGGTGTTATATTTTTAAGAGCCTTTTGTGGGAGTGTGATTTACTGTTTAATTTGCACAATTGATGGCTTCTGCCCAATACTTTAGACTTAATCCCTTAGATTGGATCATACAATTAGCCATTTCTGTTAATGTGTGGTTCTTTCTCTCAGCAACACCATTTTGTTGTGGTGTATATGGAACAGTTTGTTGCATTTGGATTCCCTGTGTAGTGCAGTAACTTGTAAAATTATTGTTCACATATTTGCCTCCTTTATTTGTTCTTAACCTTTGAATTTGATGTCCAAATTGCTTTTCTACAAGGGCCTTGTAGGGCAAAAACTTGTCAAAAACTCTGCTCTTAAGTTTTAAGAAGTAAACCCAAGTACGTCTGGAAAAGTCATCAATGAAAGTTAAGAAATACTTGCACCCAAAAAAAGAAGGAGAAGAAAGTGGACCACACAAATCACTTTGAACAGGCTGCAAAGGACCCAAGGCATGCCAAGAGGCTTGTCAAAATTGTCCCGATGATGTTTGTCGAGAACACAACCGGCACAAACACCATCTCTACATGAAACAAGAGGAAGACTAGTCACCATCTGTTGATTACATAGTTGTTGCAATGAGTGATAGTTTAGATGACCAAACTGCTCATGCCAAAGTTTGCTCAAGTCATCGCTATGAGAAAAAAAAAACTGATGAAAAAGATGATGACCCAAAGTTGTCAAAATTGTACAACCTAGTAACATCATCAGCAATTCCAGTTGCAAGGACATGCTTAGGATATTTTATATCCTTGATTACAAATTGGTGAATTCAACAACACAGGTATTCCAACAAAGGACGGACTCCTTCAATAACCACTCACATAACCAGATCAAATATCAACACACCGATGTTTTCACGTGGTAAAACCCCTACGAGGAAACATCCACGGCCCTAGCCAACGTGACCACTTGGAGCAGTTTATTAATGCAAAAGAAAAATATTACAAAGATATTTTACCAGAGAGTTTCTCACAATCGATCATCGGCAAATGACCCTCCATGCTCTTTAAATAGAGATCATGGACCGATCGGGTGTAAAGCCACGGATCAATGGTCATTAAGATTGAGGAGGATCACTATATGTCGGGAACATATCGTGACCGTTGGATTTCCTAACTACAAATGCATACTAATGCATACTAAAGAAACACACTTTTACCTAACGACACATTAGACCAAGTAGATCTTAACTAACTCCTAAGTGTCTAAATATCCTAACATGTTTGTACAGCGTAGCATCAACCAAATCTGACATAGTATCAACCAGGAGTTTCAACTTTGTTTCCATGGGTGTGTTCATGGATTTACACTCCAACATATCAAACCTCTTCAGTATTTCAACTGCATACTTCCCTTGGTTAAGGAAGATCTTCTCTGGGCTCTTCCAAACCTCAAGACCTAAGAAATAATGCATTAGACCTAGGTATTTCATCTCAAATTATGCAACAATCTTCTTCTTACAATCAGTGACGAGCTTTTCTTCATCTGTCAAGAATACATCATCTACATATAGTAGCAACATCACTGGCTCATCATTGATAACCTTGAGGTAAAAGTTAGAATCAACTTTACTCTTGGTAAAGCCCAAGATCGTCAGGAAACTGTCAATTCTTCCATATCAAGCTCTAGGAGCTTGCTTCAACCTATACAAATCCTTCTTCAACCTGCAGACATGAGTCTTTCTATCTTCAAATTCAAACCAAATTTTCACATTCATTTTACCATCCTGGTACACTTGCTTCAACTCCAACTTAATATGTACAATCATGTGCTAGCTCTATGTGCTTTCTACAAATCACTATCTGTGTCACTACCTGAGAGTATGTCCTCTACTCTCTCTTCAATTGTTCCTCTGGAACTAGGATTCTACACCTTCACCTGCTCTAAAGCTGAGAATGGTTGCTCCATTCTCATTGTGACTGCTGAAATCTGAGAGTAACTCCTCTACTTCATCACAACAACAACTTCATCTTAAACTGAGAGTGGATCAATAACTAATACTGAAAATAGCTCTTCTTCTTTCATGGAGGTAACTCTATCTGTTATTGTAGTCATGTCTCCATGGCCCGACTAATGTACTGCACCAACTACCACTCAATTTTAAATATGGGTATTTCTCCCCATGCATATCATACTTTATATGAATCATGCTTGTTTTGGTTGTCTTCATGAATACTGGAACTATTTCTTCAATTACTAGAGTAAGTGTCTCATCATTGTCTTCTCCCTCTTGCTGGTAGAATCCTATGGACACAATTTAGTCTTTGTACATCTGCAACGTGCTTGATCTGTTAGATCAATATTGGAATTCAACATTGACTTCCCTTCTAGTCTCACGGAAAAATCCATATCTCAGTCTTTCTGATTGGCTTCCTTCTCTGTCACTGAAACAAGGGAATCTTCCCAGAAGATTTTATATCTCCTAGAAGTTTGAAGCTACGATCTAGTCCTGGAAGATATCTCTTTATTTGATCCTTTCTGAGATTAGGCTTAGTCTGGATCTTGATTTCTTCTGAGTCTACAAGGACTTCATCATCTCTACGGGATATACTTGGTGTTGAATACCAAGTCTAGATACGAAAATATTAATCATAATTCAAACGAATTCTTCTTCTTTTCAAGGTGGATTCATTATCCTTTGAACAAGTATATTGTGAGTTCTTGTTCTAATGTTCGGTCATCTTTGGATCCTTCTAATACTTACAATCAATATCCATATGAGATACTCTGGATCTCAAAAAATAGCTTCTTCTTCATCTTCTTTGGTACATGAATGTATATGGTCATGTACATAGTCTACTTCATGTCTTATATAATCTGTTGCCTTCTGGAACCTTCACTATAGCTTCCTCAGGGTTATCACATGTGACCTGAAACAAAGTGAACAAAACAACAAGAAAGAATAATACTCTTTTGATCATAGTAATAAAACAATAGCACAAATAATCATCACAGTATCTCATTTAGAGTTATTACTTGTGACCTTCCTGGAACAAATATCAAAAGTAATAAATACAATACGAAATGAGATCAACACTCTTTTAGTGTTGTGATCAAATGTTCCTCCATGGTAACGTGGAACTTAGAGTCTTGTCCTCAAGAATGAGTGTGTTTCTTTTCTTTCAAGTCTCCTTCACTCAACATGACAAGTGCTTTCTTCAACCTATCCTTTGTACTAAGACAATATGCTATCTTGACAGAAGTCTCAGTTAGAGAATAAACTCTAATCTCGATCTAATACCTTGTCTTTAATTTTGACCAAGGGTTAGTATGATGTCCATAACTTCAACATACAACCTAGATGTCAAGATAATGTCATAACGAATAGATGTATATAAAATGATCAAACCTAAGGAGCAATATTCCTTTGAATGTGATGGATCTATGACAGAAGGTCCCTTCTCCTGCAAGTACCTTTTAGAATAATAATGCATTTTAAACATGTTATCACTCCAATAAACTCTTTGGGGTTGTAGGCCAAAGATTCTTGGTAACTTAAGAATATGGTAGGTTTTGTATGCTTGGAACAATAGGATAACTCAGTAGCTAATGAATAGGACCACTTCATACATTCGAATGAGACAGTGCTTTTAGAACTCAATGATCAGTCAACAAAGTTTGAATAGGAGATGAAGAATACTAGTCTAGATAACCAAATACAACAATGTGCAGGGTCATACAAGATAGCAAGAAAACCTTTAGTTCAAGTTCATGAGCTTAATAAGAAGATAACAGTTCTTAGAAGCTGAGCTAAACTGAAATAAAGTACAAGATGATGAAAATATGAGAAAATATGTTATTGAAAACAAAAGAGGACTGTGATTCTATTATCAATAAAGAGTCTAATACAATAGCCAAAAAATGTCTCCCAGATTGAACCCTATGGTGCTCCAAATGTATTTGGCTTTATAGCCTTACAAGATGAAATCTAGATCCTTGAAAGATGGATAAGATTTGCTAAAAATAGTCAAATCAAAATAGATACAACAAGTGTAGGATGAGATCCTATAAAAAAGGATCTAGAATACTAAAAATGGAAAGTCAAAACAAAATAGGAAAAAATCTTATCTAAGGAGTCAAACTCTATCTTGATAGCCTTCATATCCTCCAAACTCTTTGACAAATGTAGAAGACCTTCCAAGGCTGATGAATCTTCATAAGAAATTCGAATTTTCCACCTTTGGCAAAAAAGACAATTTTTTGCTCATGAACTAGGTCACCATTTTCACTTTTCCACCTTCTTAAACATTAAATACATCAAGATAAAACCTTAAATCTGATGTATTTAATTATTACGCATGTTTAGAAACCAACCTTGAAAGATTTAGTTGAGAAAAAGTCAAATCTGGGCAAAAATACGACCTTGCTACCATGTAACAGGTTTCACCAGCTAATTTTCCCTGAATCCGCCCCTTTATCTAGTGAAAAGGAAAGCTTTCAACAACTAACTAGCGGATTTCAAAACCAATAAGCTGGTGAAAACCCAGATTTTTTTAATGAAAACTGCCTTGGGAAAAATCAAATTTCTCAGCCGTGGAGAGTCCGTTTTACACGCTTGAATAGTCGATTGACATATAGAAATCCTAAGATTTCCAATGGTTCTTTTGAATCTTCATTTAGAGCTTGGGAAGGTAGTCAAAAGTCCCTTGGAATATTAGGCATCATTTTTAAAACAAATTTCAGAATGAATTATTTGATCGCTAACAAAACATATGTAAGTACATACCTCTAACAGTATCATGCTAGGGTAAGGTGCACTAGGACAATATCACAACAGTCCCAACACTTCATAAAAACTTTCACTGCAACTGTAACTACAATTGGTATTGCAACTGCAACATCAACTTAGGGTTTTATGAGGAAACCCTAATTTTTAAACTTTCAAATTTTGGAATTACGATCAAGGGACTAGGTGCACTGGGTTGAGGCAAGTAGGCTAGAGTTGTATGTTTTCAGAAATTTCAAGTTTTACCCCTTGAAACTTGACCTGCACCATTTCTGGACTGGTACTTTTGGTACTAGCTCTGGTTTACTGGTTTCCTGGTTTTCTAGTTTTTCTAGTTTTTTGGGACCAGCCAAAACTAGGGTTTAACTTTCCAGAGGCTCTAGCCACTGAAAAGTTGCGCTCAAGGTGCCAATGAGTTCACTAGGCTAGTGCACACTTCCCTATATGGTTTTTAGGCTGAAATTCTCTTCCAATTAAAAGCCATAATTTTCTTGTACGACAACAGTGATGTTTTTTGTTACTCAGTGAAAGGTGCTTTATTCAGTCAAGCTCTGATACCATGTTAAGAATAGTGTTGCTATTAAGTTCTTTTCAATTTACTAGACAATAATAGCATAAGCAAGATCACTGAAAGAAACACAATCACAAGGTACACAGCATTTATCCTGGGAAACCCTCATGGGGGAGAAAACCCAGCAAAAACTTCCTTAATATAGATTGCCAATACAATGCCAAGATAACAAACCAATCACTAGAGAATATCCAAGACTGAGCAATGTGTCTATCTCTCCTTCTTTTGGCAACTGCAGATTCCTTCAAACTTGTGCACTAGATGAGTGACTTGAGTGAGTGTGTGAATGAGGCATCATCCTCTCTTATTTAAACTAGATGTTAGGCGCTAGGGTTGTGTCTCTTCACCAAGCTGGGACGACTTCTTCAATTAGTGGCTAAAACCACTTTAATTAGCCCTAGGGGCCGACTTCTCAATTAGCATCATTTAATTAGGGTTTGACCAATCCACAAAAGGGGATTTGGTCATATACAAAGCCCGACATGATCAATCCACAAAAGGGGATTGATCTATTTAATAATAAGTAGAATATACTTCGCAGTTACAATATTTCAACAAAATTAAGCCTTAGATTATTTTTAGGTCTAGTTTTGGTTCTACTAGGGTAGCTAACATGTTTTTTTCCTTTATTCTTCTTGCTCTGTCTTTTCATTGGAGGCTTCTCAATTGATATATCATGATTTTTTGTTTCAAGCTCAATTTTTACCTTTTGTAATTCATGTGTTATTTTCCTTGTCATCCTCCTGGTATAAACTCTGTCACAACCCACAAACTCTTGTTTTGAAGCAGAGAATTCTGATTCCTTCTTAATTTCTTCTTCATGTTGTAAAATGAGCTTTATCTTGCTCGATTTGGTATCTCTTGCTACAGGGGAAGCTTATTGTACCTTTGTTGATCTCTTTGATATGCTTCCCTTTCTTATTGAAACCCTAGTTTTCTTGTCAGAAGTTGTCTTTTCTGTTTTTGAACCCTGCTCTTCAAATCCTAAGGAAGACAATAATTGCTTCCAGGACACTTGAACTTCAATTAATGCATACATAACCAGCATTTTAATTAAACCTTGATAAAATAATCTTTTATGAGCAGTTTTGGGATGAATCTATATCCTCTTCGCCATCTTTGTCAAACTTTTTAACAGATAAAAGGGCAGATTCATTTCTTGATCACCATTTAAATGCATTAGAAAACGCATGTGGTAGAAATGAATGGTAGAAAACCTACCTTCACAAGTTATGTACTTCTGGACCACTACTAAAATACTCTGCCACTATGCCTTCATCCATTTATTTGGAATTCCTTGGCTCCAATCTAGATAGTGGTGTTTTGCCACTAAGAATCGATTGCACAGCTCTGCAGGGAGTCTACTCTTCTTCCACTATCTTTCACCCTTTACAGGAAATCGATAGGTTGTTTCAATTGAATGCTCGATGAAATGAATGATCACATCTCCAACCTAAGTCTAAAACCCGTTAAAATTCTTAGAAAACAACATCGAAATTTCTTTATGGTGCCTCTGGAAAGTACAACAAAACTTAAACCATTCTCCCTAGATGAATTTCTATATAATGTTTGGGCAAGATTGTAGCAATTCAATTCCCTCATGTTCCAATATGAGAACTCAACCTCATTTCTTGGGTGACATAGTCCACTCTAGCACGTCCACGATGACCACGAGCTCAGTTATACCTATTAGAATTAGGGTTTCCCCTTGCTCAGGATTTCAAAGTTACCAACACAAAACAGCTAACACAGAAGGTTTTGTATTGCAAATGGTACTACGTTGCATTTTCCTTTATTTCGGAGACTTTTTAAAACAAAATTAAATCATAATTTTGCATGTGTTAATTCATGGCCCAACACTTGGGTTTGATGGGAGTACGAAAAAATTTGGATTTCGGTTCATAGAATCGTGCATAGGGATAGAAAAATGATTTAGATATGACATAATTTAATATCATAATTGTTTGCATGATATTTTGCATGATTTCGAAGCAATTGGCATGATCTTCAGATTTGAAGCTCACTTGAAATAATGATGTTTTTATGTGTTGCAAGAATGGCAGCATTTTTGTAGCGACCTTACTTATTCTTCAAACCTTGGAAAATGCCCGTTCTTTGGAAATGTGAATAACAAATATGATGTGACACATCCTATCTATGCAAAAATTTCAACCTTATTCTATAAGAAGAAAATGAAAATAGACTTAAGCAAAAACAAATCACACCAAAATGAAAATTAAAGTATAAAAGGTGCAACCAACAAAGGCAAATAGGCTCAGAACAAGTTTCGATAGAATAGGATTAATTTTAAGAACAAGAAAGGTAGTAGTAGGCTTAGGGACTAACAGGGTCTAGACTTCATTGGTGAGTTTAAGGATAACTCCAACAATGGGTATCGTTGGGTGTTGACTACTATAGACTATTTGACTAGGTGGGTAGAAGCCATCCCAATGAAAAAGGAAATTGAGGAAGTCATGGTGAGTTTTCTTGAAGACGAAAAAATAATAAGGTTTGGTGCCCCTTGTTACACACCTAAATGTCGCACTTAAGTCTTGCAAGTGTTGTATGCACCTTATTAAGTGTCACATGCACTTTATCAAGTGTCATATGCACCTTACTAAGTGTCATAACTTTGACACCATGGAAGAACATTTGTCATAATCCCTAAGTTATTATGGAGGAGAAAACCCATCATGAGAAGGTCGAAACAATGCCTTTTACCTTGAGATTCTGACCATTTTTTAAGCTCAATGTTCCCCTGGCCATGTATAGGGAGTGTTGAACTCTTGTCAACACTCCCCTTCCCATGTATAGGGAGTGTTGTCAATGCTCCCCTTCCCATGTATAAGGAGTGTTGTCAACGCCCCATGCTCAGTATTGGGGGAGTATTGAAGTGGTTAGAGGAAGTTAAAACTAATCCACTTTCTTCTAAGGGTTAGTTCCAAGAATATGAGGTCAAGGATTCGAGTCATATATCAAGGATCCATATTAGATAAACTCAGTATCCATGAGATAAGCTAAATCCAAACTTATGGAGCTAAATCCTCAACCATTTCCAAAAATACTTCATGGTGGTTAAGCCTCCAACTCTTATATAACGAGGGCATTCCAAGGTGAAAAGGGGGAACGAGAATAGTTCATAGCATCATAACTATCATCTTGTGGCACAAAGGGGCTAGAAAAAGGAGAGCTTGGAGGAATGCTAGCACAAAATCACAAGGTTGTAAGTTTTTCCATGTTTTCCATTATTAATATATAACTTGGCCTATTTCTCTTAATATCTACGTTGTTCATTTCATGGATGTTTATCTTTGTCTTGTGTACAGCATAGATAAATCTACTTCCGTCTAAAGATATATAGTAGTAGAAGAGGATTGTCTCATCTCTTGCAGAAGGGATACTTCCATACTAGGAGCTTCAAGAACAAGTTCAACAGTTGTAGCAGTGAGGACAACCTACAGGAAATAGGTAAGCCATTTTCCTTTTCCTCTTTCTCTCTCTCTTCTAATTTCATTAATGAACATATAAATTAGTATTAAGGGGAAATTAGTGTCCATTTGTTTTCCTTCTTTCTTGGATCGAAGGAAACTCGATCCAAGGGGAGTTCAACCTGTCTGCAGGGGGAATTTCTCACAACAGAAAAATGGTGACTCTTTAGAATCCCCCCCCCGCCACAGGTTAATTATGTGGCATCATGTCCCATGCCTTCAATTGCTAATGAGAAGGAGCCTCTTGTTGCATGCTCTTCTTCTTTCGACTTAGATCCAATAGTTGACATGGTGAACCACTCAATAGGGGATTTGGAGAATGATCTTCCCCTTGTTGCCCCTATTGAGTCCCTTGACATGTATTGATTCCAGAGTGTTGTTCTTTCGTTTGATGAAGACCTCTTGGAAGCCATGGTCAAGGGTTTCAAGCAAAGTTATCATTTCTATGTCAAGCTCGTTAAAAAATGAAACAAAGGATTGCGAACATAGTTCCTACTTCTATGTCAAGCTCGCTAAAAAATGAAACAAATGATCATGAGCATAGTTCATTTTCTGAGTCAAGCTCGTTAAAAAATGAAACAGATAACCATGAGCATAGTTCATTATCTATGTCAAGATCGTTAAACAATGAAATAGATAACCATGATCATATTTCATTATCTATGTCAATCTCGTTAAAATATGAAACAGAGCCTCCTCCAATTAGGTCGAGTCTTCCACTAGATCTCAAACTTGAACCTTCATTTCATCCGCCTGTGTCAGTCGATCCTCTTTCTTCCTCCATCTATGGTGAACCTATTCCTATTAGTAGCCAAGAGTTTAATAAAGTGCAAAAGAAGAGTCAGTGGATGAAACAATGCTTGGGGGGCATGTCTCCAGCCTCTGGACATCATGTTGAAGTTAAGTCACTAGCTTATGTCAATCATGTTGGGGGAAAAGTACCAACCTCTAGACATCATGTTGGGAAGAAAACCCGATAATGGGTATCACTTGAGCACAGTTTAATTCTTTGTTTCAATCTCGTGTAAAAATGAAACCAACCTCGAGCACAGTTTTATTCTTTGTTTCGAGCCCNCAAGAGTTTAATAAAGTGCAAAAGAAGAGTCAGTGGATGAAACAATGCTTGGGGGGCATGTCTCCAGCCTCTGGACATCATGTTGAAGTTAAGTCACTAGCTTATGTCGATCATGTTGGGGGAAAAGTACCAACCTCTAGACATCATGTTGGGAAGAAAACCCGATAATGGGTATCACTTGAGCACAGTTTAATTCTTTGTTTCAATCTCGTGTAAAAATGAAACCAACCTCGAGCACAGTTTTATTCTTTGTTTCGAGCCCGTGTAAAAATGAAATCAACCCCGAGCACAGTTTTATTTTTTGTTTCGAGCTCGTGTAAAAATGAAATCAACCCCAAGCACAATTTGTTTTCTTTGTCAAGCTCGTTAAAAAATGAAGCAGACAACCGAGCATATTTTTATCACTTTTTCGAGCTCGTAAAAACTATATGAAAAGGGAACTCTTTGGAGTACAATCGAGCACATTTATATCATTTTTCAGGCTCGTAAAAACTATATGAAAAATAAATTCATTGGAGTCTCCTTTAAGCTCTTTTCAGACTCCCTAAACATGAAAAGATTGTCGAGAGAGCTTGTTTCCTTTCACACTCGTTAAAAGGATTTGAAAGAGCATCTATTTGGTGTAAGTTTAACCCTTTTTCGGACCGAATGGACTAATTACGAAAAAGGAATACTCTATTCAACCTTGTCTAGAAGAGCTCTCCCTTGTATTGTTTTATACTTTTTCAGGCTCGGGGGACTAATTTACGAAAAAGAACAACCCTAGAGTCTTCTTTAAGTTCTTTTCAAACTCTCAAAACGTGAAAAGACCACCGAGTTTATCTTATCTGAGCTCGTAAAATTATACATTGAAGGACCCATATGGGACCGAACCCCTCCTTCTTCAGGTTCTTTAAACATGTGATGAGGGACTCATCGAATATGAGATATACCGAGCATCCATTATCCTCCTCAAACTCGTTAAAAAAAAAAAGAGGTACTCGTCATTCATGGTGGGGGGATTTTGAGAGAAGTGGGTTCAATTTTTTGGAAAGCATTATGGCAGTTGTTTGTTGTCGCCCTTGAACATGGAACTTGTTTGTGTCTTTCCTTACAGTTGGGTAATCTGCTTGTCTCTGAGTCATACCAATCATATGAGTTATCCCTACTCCTTCATTCAAAGAGTGCCCTAGTGATCGTTTCACTATGTTTTGGTCCTTATCTGCTCGAGTCAATGTTGCCAAGTCACTTGTCGTGCCACACAATGTTCAAGGGAAGTTTCAATCGAAATCTACCACTCTGTAATACTTTAATTCTCGTGTCGGTCTGTCATCATTTGATCTATCATATTACATCACTTTCATGTGTTAGTTTCGTGTTGATGATGGGGGATACATCATGGTCCTCCTTCGACGAGTGTGTTCTTTTCCACTTCAACACATTATCTAGGAATTAGACTTAGAAACCACCTTGGAACCTGCATGTCTCAATGGCAAGTCTCCTCGCCTTCGACAGTAGGTTTACATCATTGGCCTCTAATCAAATGATTCCACGAATGTTCGACTTCAACTCATTTGTTCACATTTTTTGGAATGTACTAGGGTACCTTGGGAGTTAATGTCATCATTGGTGATTTCTCTCGCACTTGTTAACGGTATGAATCAATGATTGGTAATCAAGTGATTTCTACCATGTTTGACATCAGGACATCTATTCACATGGATAGATTAGTACCATTTCGAGATAGGGATGAAGACCCTAGGAACCCCTTAGGAATTCACCTCTGTTATGTGCCTTCCCTAGGCTGTGATGGAGATTATTTGAGTACTTAGTAGCTTCCAATATGGTCATCATGTTGGCAATCTCACTAATATGTATGTTGTCACATAAATCCACTTCGTATTGGTCCATGGCTATGTTTTTGTCATATCATAGCTCCAATGTGTATTATTTCGTGGCTATGACCTGATTGAGTCATGGAAGTATGGATCCACAATGTGTGTTTGGTGGTGATATCCTTAGTCAATGCTTTCATGGATCCATGGTGTATTGGTTGGCAACCATGCTTTAAGTCAGTTTATTCCGAGCATAGGTATGTCTAACTTGGGAATGGTACATATATATGGTTTGATGTTTTTTTGCAGCTTCCACCAGGCTCTCGTACTCCATCACCCTTGCATTAATATTTTTGTAAAGTGTTTCGGCCATCAGTTTCTCTTCTGACCTCACACTTTAGAGGGAATTTGTTACACACATAAATGTTGCACTTAAGTGTTGTATGCACCTTACTAAGTGTCACATGCACTTTATCAAGTGTTGTATGCACATTACTAAGTGTTGCAACTTTGACACCATGGAAGAACATTTTTCATAATCCCTAAATCATTATGGAGGAGAAAACTCATCATGAGAAGGTCAAAACAATGTCTTTTACCTTGAGATTTTGACCATTTTTAAGGTCAACGCTCCCTTACCCATGTATAGAGAGCGTTGAACTCTTGTCAACACTCTCCTACCCATGTATAGGGAGTGTTGTCAACACCTTGTGCTCAGTGTTGGGGGAGCGTTGAAGTGGTTAGAGGAAGTTGCAACTAATCCACCTTGTTTTAAGGGTTAGTTCTGAGAAGATGAAGTCAAGGATTTGAGTCATATCTCATGGCTCCATCTTAGGTAAACTCTATATCCATGAGATAAGATATATCCCAACTTATGGAGCTAAATCCTCAACCATTTTCCAAAATACTTCATGGTGGTTAAGCCTCTGACTCCTAGATAATGAGGGAATTCCAAGGTGAAAAGGGGGAAAGAGAATAGTTCATAGCATCATACCTATTGTCTTGTAGCACGAAGGGGATGGAAAAAGGAGAGCTTGGAGGAACGCTAGCACAACATCACAAGGTTGTAAGTTTTTTCATGTTTTCCATTATTATTATATAACTTGGCCTATTTCTCTTAATGTCTACATTGTTCATTTCATGGATGTTTATCTTTGTCTTGTTTAAGTCCAGCATAGACAAATATATTTTCGTCTAAAGATATATAGTATTAGAAGAGGATTGTCTCATCTCTTGCAAGAGGGATATTTCCATACTAGGAGCTTGGAGATCAAGTTCAACAATTGGAGCAACGAGGACAACCCATAGGGAAGAGGTAATCCATCTAAATTTTCCTCTNATGAACATATAAATTAGTCTTAAGGGGAAGTTAGTGTCCATTTGTTTTCCTTCTATCTTGGATCAAAGGAAACTCGATCCAAGGGGAGTTCAACCTGTCCACGGGGTGAATTTCTCACAACATCATTACCAAAATCACTATTGATAATGTAAAGGCTTTCAGCTCCCTTTCCCTAACCAATTTTTTATTTATGGAATTGTCTTATTGCACTCATCCAATTAGTATCCCAAGAATCCAAGGGCTTTTATACCTTCTGGAGTACCTCTAAGAATCCAAGGGCTTTTATACCTTCTGGAGTACCTTGTGGATTGGTATCTGCGAGTACCTCTAAGGGATTTTATACCTTGTGAACATTGGCTTTACTTAATTTCATGCTTTGATTTGATTTGGATGCACCTAACATGTTGCTTTGAAGGAAGTATCATGATTTCACCTACGACATTGTGCCTTTATTGCAGGATATGGCATGTGTGATGCAGAGCATTGAGTCACAGGATGGCTTGACACACTCAGTTATAGGCTCTTGCACCTTATGGACCTTGAACAATGGATAGATGGGATTGTAATTGCTAGATATGGTCATGGCGACACAGAGATGGGAAGAAATCCCACACCTTGGGCTCTACACCCCACATGGTTTCACAGAAATGGGAAGAAAGCCCACACCCTAGGCTCTACACCCGAGAGACTATCATGCATTGGATGGAGGACATTGCACTAGTAGATGGTCGGATGACGTAGAGATATGACATACACC
>JASDQU010012175.1:196742-208660 GCA_032191745.1 Picea mariana | reverse complement strand
ATGAACATATAAATTAGTCTTAAGGGGAAGTTAGTGTCCATTTGTTTTCCTTCTATCTTGGATCAAAGGAAACTCGATCCAAGGGGAGTTCAACCTGTCCACGGGGTGAATTTCTCACAACATCATTACCAAAATCACTATTGATAATGTAAAGGCTTTCAGCTCCCTTTCCCTAACCAATTTTTTATTTATGGAATTGTCTTATTGCACTCATCCAATTAGTATCCCAAGAATCCAAGGGCTTTTATACCTTCTGGAGTACCTCTAAGAATCCAAGGGCTTTTATACCTTCTGGAGTACCTTGTGGATTGGTATCTGCGAGTACCTCTAAGGGATTTTATACCTTGTGAACATTGGCTTTACTTAATTTCATGCTTTGATTTGATTTGGATGCACCTAACATGTTGCTTTGAAGGAAGTATCATGATTTCACCTACGACATTGTGCCTTTATTGCAGGATATGGCATGTGTGATGCAGAGCATTGAGTCACAGGATGGCTTGACACACTCAGTTATAGGCTCTTGCACCTTATGGACCTTGAACAATGGATAGATGGGATTGTAATTGCTAGATATGGTCATGGCGACACAGAGATGGGAAGAAATCCCACACCTTGGGCTCTACACCCCACATGGTTTCACAGAAATGGGAAGAAAGCCCACACCCTAGGCTCTACACCCGAGAGACTATCATGCATTGGATGGAGGACATTGCACTAGTAGATGGTCGGATGACGTAGAGATATGACATACACCCTCCTCCACCTTGGACACCATCCTTTACACCTTGGACATTGGGCCTCTTGATGATGACGTCATGCTAGGGTTTGATGGAGATCATGGGTTTGATGCCACTTGGACACCACATGATGTGACAAGGGATTTGATGATGGTATTCACCTTGCTTGCACTCATGGATGATGACATGTGACGTTTGGAGGCCTTCTCCATGCCCTTGAGGGCTTGATGTCACCACATGTGTGAACATATTATGTATTATTTTCATGTTTTTATCATTTGTAGAGGCTATCTTGAGGGGTCAGCTCCACTTCTAGCGTATGTTATTGACATTTTACTCAAATTATGTGGACAAATGTGTTTGGGATTCCTTATATAAATAAGGCTATCACATCAAATCATTTCTCATCATCACATCCCCTCACACTTGCAAGTGAGAGCTTTAGAAAAAGTTCACTCTACTCTATGTCTTCTTGGATCTAGTGTGCACCTTTGGAGGAGGATTGTTTTGTGGATGTTTTTCATTTCTTGGATGATATATTGTTGCAACTAGGGTTTCTCTTGGCATAGCGACTTGGATAAGTAAGTAATTCCTTTAATTTGATATGTTTTCTCATGGTATAATGTGATAATTATTATCTTGTTGCATGTTACTTTGTTATATTAAACCTTAGGAAGGAGACATAAGGCTTTCTCTCCTTCAAAACCTTTGTTTGTCCAAGTTTTGGTGAAAGCATTAAGAGACCTAGTCTCCTGCTATGATTCAAAGACCTAAGGCCCAAGAGACTTTTCACCTTAAGGTTTTGATCTTAGTCTATTTTTTATCCTTGAACTAGGCAATCTAGAAGAAGGAAAATAGCATCTAGGGCCCAAGAGATTTTTCACCCTAGAAATTGTTTTCTTGTAGGTTTTAGTCCTAAGGCCCAAGGGGAGTTACACTTTAGGGTTTAAAACATCATTCTTCTTGACCATCTAATTCATTATTCAAAGTGTTGCATGCATGACTCCATAGCCCTAGAAATTAAAACGACACTAGTCTTGATCTCTCTTGGTGATGAAAATACTCTTAGAATTATTACTCTCTCTCTCTCTCTCTCAAAGAAATTTGACTAACTTTACTAACTCTAACCCTAGCAAACAAATGATATTTATTGTTGATGTTACCAATGTTTTCTACAGCCATTAGGGCTTAATTTAATTATTGCACACTTAGTTAATATTGTGGATAAAGATACTCAGAGTCATAGTCTAGCAATTGGATGTTGTTTCACTTGTTGAAGGCTTAATTCTCATGCACAATTGCCAATTTTGTAGGTGCTTTTACCTATTGATGAGTACAAAATATTCATTGTTGTTATACATTGTTTTACTACTGTACATTTGAAACAACAATTGGTTTTAATGATTATCTAATGTATAAAGGTGATTGATGAACTACATAACTTGGTAATTGTCTATTATATGATTTGGATTGTTTCTTGTCTCATACTGATGAACCAATTGTTGAAAAATAGGTGTGCACGTTTCACCATAGACAATATAGAAATATTTTCACCCAACCATAGACACAAAGGCTACCCCCGAGAACCTTAACCTTAACAGACAGAATAATTCTGGAAGCAATCCAATAGCCAACCAAGGTAGCGCACCTTTCTCCAAGGCTAGTGCACCAAGCAAGAATAACCAAAGACCAAGCAGAAATTCCAAACCATAACCGAGAGTAAGTCCAACCAAAAACCAAAATAACAGGTGCAGCGTATGCAGTTGCACTCCCTCTCCAAACTTGTGCACCACTAGTCTTATGCAATTGTGAGAGTGAGAGTGACAAATGAGCTTTAGTGCCCTCTATTTATAATGCTCTATCTCACTTGACTGGGCCAACTTCTCTTTCTAGAGACTAATAACTCAATATTAAATATTCTCTTGAGCCGACTTGTCTCCTAGGGTTATTATCTAACATTTTAGGGTTTCTCTTGCTTCCCGGAATATTCTAGTGTTGTCAAAGGTTACACATAAGGTTAATACCTCCCGCAACTACCATAATATCAACACTCCCTCCTAGTTATGGAGGTATTAAAGGAAATGGTCTTGAGCACAGAAAGACCATTCAACCAGTAGCATCATCATAGCCACATAGGCTATCTCATGATCAAATCATGAGCACCATCATCACTATCCAACTAGATAGTCTCCATGGCAATCAGAACAATGCCATCCAATAGAACACAACTTTTTTTATTCATAGTAGTATATAACTATTATCCAGTGGTACATAACCACTCTCAGTAGCACACTGCTACTAACCTGTGACATACAATCACTACCAGTGGATCACATCCACCACAATAACATACAANTGATCAAATCATGAGCACCATCATCACTATCCAACTAGATAGTCTCCATGGCAATCAGAACAATGCCATCCAATAGAACACAACTTTTTTTATTCATAGTAGTATATAACTATTATCCAGTGGTACATAACCACTCTCAGTAGCACACTGCTACTAACCAGTGACATACAATCACTACCAGTGGATCACATCCACCACAATAACATACAACTATTATCCAGAGACATACAGTCTCTACAACAATCATATCATCTGATATCGGCCTGCATAACAATATCATGATACAAACTGAGTCATCTGGGCCATTATTCCACTCACATCTGTGAGATATGGAAGAGCATCTGCCCTCAGAAAGTAAAACATCAGCCATGGGCTATCTATACTATTCTTCCCAAGCATAGAAAAATAATTTTCCTTGATTTCTGAGCCTGGACCATTCACCTAACTGGGCCATTCCTCCAGCACTAATCACAGTGCAACCTGGAGAGAATGAGTATGCCCTAGGGAATGATTGTCCGGACCATTTCCTATGGAAATGATTGTCCCGCACCAACCTCCAAAACAGGCCATTCTTCAAAACTGCTCACAAATGTGAACTTCACTGCCCAACGAGGCGAACCATTCTACTTGACCACTACTCACAGTGACTGCCAAGAAGAATGAACGTCCTAGACCAATCCCCCACACTAGACACAAGGGGAATCATTGTCTATGGTACATCAGCAATCTATCGGACCATGTTCATTACAAAGGTGATTGTCCGATCTGAACCATTTTCTGAACTGGAAAATGACTATCCATCATAAATCTCGAACCACTTTCTGGACTGGAAAGGAACTTCCCAACCTGGACCATTTTCCGAACTGTAAAATGGTTGTCCATAAATCAATAACATATAAGTGCTCTCTCCCAACCTGGGAGTAATCACTTCCTTTTTCAATAAGAAATTCGTCTCCACAAGCCCTAGCTTTTCCCTTAAGTACACAAATTTTTCATCTTGGACAGAGGCTTTACCAAAATATATGGTATTTGCTCATTTGTGGAGATATACTGGAGATCCACTTCTCCCCTCTAGACTCTTTCATGGAAAAAAATAATACTCGATCTCAATGTGCTTTGACCTATCATGGAACATCATGTTCTTTGAAACCTTCACATATCTCTGATCATCACAATATATCACGGTCGAATCTAACACCTGATCAGACAGTCCAGAAACCAAATTTCGGAGCCACATTGTTTTCATACAAGCATCACAAGATGCAATATACTCTACTTATGCAGTGTTGAGTGCATAAGAGTTTTGTTTCCAATTAACCCATGACATCGTGGCAAAGCTCAAACTGAAACGTATCCAAGTAGCACTTATTCTATCATTTTCACTCCCTGCTCAATCTGAATCGATAAATCCATGTAGTTGTATATCATTACTCAAACGTCCCATGAAAACATTTCAAGGCATACTTTACAATTTTTCAATTCGCGTTGCTAGGTTCCACCTAGAACTATTTTCATAGCAAAGAAAATATTTGGTCGAGTATTCTCAAAATACATTAACGAGCCATTCAATTGTCAATTCAAGAAAGGGTCTACTGGATTAGAGTCTCTCAATTTCTTCAGATCTATCATCATGGGAGTTTTCCATGGATTTGCAATCTATCATCACGGACTACTGAGGAACCATTCTGATACACTTTCTCTGTCATAGGAAGTTTTCGCCACACTTCTATTGTACATGAGATGCTCTGCATCAAGTTACTTGAATCCGTACAAGGTCTTCTTCCATCTGCATACATGGATCTCTTTCTAGTATACCTCAAAACCTTGAGATTTCTCTACACAATCTTCTTCCTCAATTTCTCTATTGGGAAGAACAGTCTTTTACATCCAACTGATGTAAACTTAAATCCATGGATACTGCAAGAGATATAATAGCTCAGATAGAGGTATATCTAGTTTATTGGAACAAGTTGTCGTCATAGTCTTCACCCTCCTTCTAGAAGAACCTCTAGTTCCAAATCTCGCAATGCTTCCATTCATAAGTCTTTTTCACAATTTCTTACATACAATGTTCTTCATCACATCTTCCATTCCTTCTACTTGACTGCTTCTAGTGGGTTCAAACGATCTTGGTAGTCTTATGATTCTCGGTATAATAATTGGTTGTTCTCACTTTTCTTTCTTTCTTGGAATCTTCGTGTTCTTCCTCATGTTCCTCTTTAACTTTGGGGTCCATGGAGTCTTCTATAGATTCCATGTCGTTCCTTCCTGAATATTCCAACTTTGTCCTTTCATCATAGGAACATAGATGTAGATGGACAACCAAGGATACTTAAGGCTTCTTTTCTAAGAAGACTTCTTCTAGAGTCAAACTAAACATGTGTTGTTTATCACAGTTGCTACTTTTAATGGAGAACATGGAAAAATACTTTATAATCTTCATGGATGCTTCAATGGATCATATCATTTAGGATTAGCTCCCTCCTAATCCTATCTTCATGCATGAATGCTTGCTCTTCTTTTGGAATTCTGCAATCAGCTCCTCCCATCTAAGAGGATCCATGCTTTCCTATGCATCCTTATTGCTTTCTGCAAAATGTCACAAGTCTTATTCCAGTTTCCTCTTGATTATTGACTTCTTTCTAGTCTGACTCCTTCTAGGTCTCTTCAAGTTTGATTATGATTTCGGCCTATCTGGCAGTTGTTACTTATATAATAGGTTCCTCGGGAATTTGTCACCAAAGATTGTCAATGTACTTCATCTTTTTCATGTACATTACTTGCCTTGTAGTCATCGTAATAGCAGTCCTTATCTTGTTATTCTTCCATGGGTATTGTTTCATTGGCCATCTTATCTTCTAAGAAATAGATACACATGATATGTACAGCAACTATGTAAACATGGTATGTACAAAAATTATGTTATAGAAGAATATTGTTACCTTCACTAGAAGAAGAAGTTTGCTTCATCCTACTTAACTTTCTTTGAGGGTTCCTTTTCTTCGGCAATTGTTGCTTCATGTGTTTCTTTCCTTTTCTTTAACTCGGGACAGTGGTTCCTGTAGTGACCATATTTTAGACAGTTGAAGCATTGTATTTTTGGCATATCCTTTTCTTGATTTGGTTTCTTCCTTGAACCAAACTTCTTTTTATTCCTGAATTTCTTTAACTTTGTTGTGTATGCTTGATCATCATCTTTCTTTTGGGATTTCTCTTTTGCGCTAATCCTTGATTCTTCTTGTGCACAGCAAGTCCAAAGTTCTTCAAATGTGGGATACTTCATTCTTGTGTTCATGCTTGCGGAAAATGCATCTCATGTCTTGGGAAGACCATTGAGTACGATATTTACTAGTTCCTTCTCTGAAATGATTTCCTCAATAGCTTGTAGTTGATCTCTTAGTTGAGAGATTTGTACAAATTATGATGTTATGTTGTCATCATCATTCATTTTCATGTCACGGAGCTCATTCTTCAGACTCATCACTTGTCCAATATTTCTGACTCAGAAGAGGTTAGTTAGGGCATCGTACATCTTCTTAGATGAGTCAAGATGAGAGATGTAGGGTATCAAGCGGCCTTTTACAGAGTCCACTATGATACTCATAGCGTTGATGTCATTGTCCTTGAACTTCTCCATAACTACAACGTTTTGAGGTTCCTTCTCTTTTCCTGCTTCAAACTGTGGTTCCATGATCTTGCCTTTCACGATATCCAACACTTTATGCTTGGCAAGGATGAGGTCAATCCATGTCTTCCATGCTCTGAAGTTAGACGCCCCTTCTAACTTGTTTTATGACTTCATGGAGTGAGTCATGACTGCTTTGACTTGGTCAACCTTTGACTTTGACCAAAAACTCAAACTTAATGCCTTGGCTTGTTGAAAGTACCATGAGGTGCGCTAGGATAGGGTGCACTAGGTTATCCAAGAATTAGGTCAATCTCTTCACTTAAGGTGCCTCAACAAGAGGTTTAGGGTTTCGTTGATGCAGCAAAACTTTGACTGCAATTAAGCAAATCCTCCCAATCTATCTTCCAGCAGTTAGATTGTCCGAAGATAGTGTGGACCCATAACCTGTTAGAAAAATAGGTATGCGCGTTTCACCATAGACAATATAGCAATATTGTCACCCAACCATAGGCACAAAGGCCACCCCCAAGCACCTCAACCTTGACAGAGAGAAATTCCGGAAGCAATCCAATAGCCAACCAAGGTAGCACACATTTCTCCAAGGCTAGCGCACCAAGCAATAATAACCAAAGACCAAGCAGAAATTCCAAACCATAACCAAGAGTAAGTCCAACCAAAAACCAAAATACCAGTTGCAGCAGCTGCACTCCCTCTCCAAACTTGCGCACCACTAGTCTTATGCAGTTGTGAGTGAGAATGACAAATGAGCTCTAGCACCCTCTATTTATACTGCTTTATCTCACTTGATTGGACCGACTTCTCTTTTTGGAGGCTAATAACTCAATATTAAATATTCTCTTAAGTCGATTTGTCTCCTAGGGTTATTATCCAAAGTTTTAGGATTTCTCTTGCTTCCTGGAATATTCTAGTCTTGTCAAAGGTTACACGTGGAGGTTAATACCTCCCACAGCTACCATAATATCAACACCAATTACCTCGTTTTCATATTCACTTCTCCTAGACCCAGCTTCTAACATCTAAGTGACCAAGATAGGGGGGTGTAGGCTTGGCTAATCTTGCTACTTGATCCCTTGAGGTCACTATGGAAGTCTCCCTTGTATTGGACCTCCTTCCATTACTAAAACGAGAGAAGTATCTACTTAAGTGACAATGGTAGAGACTTATAATTGTTGCACAAGATTGGGATCTTGTGAAGTGCTTTGCACAAGTACAAATCTTGTGATAGCATAACATACATAAAGTATGTATAAACTACATATTGAGAATAATAATAATAATAATTAATAATCAAATGTCATGTATGTTCATGCTCATATATATATATATATAACATCAACATTCGTATTATTCAACTATATTTTTAGTAATTTATTCAATTATATTTTTCCTATATGTATTTCTCTTCCCTCTCCTACTTGGATTGGATGTTAATTTAGTTATTAAACAGGGTTGCTCATAACAAGGTCCTCAATGATGTGTGCAATTTCCACACAAGCAATGTAGAGAATGGATGAAATGTGTAAAGAGTCCCAATAGAAAGGTCTTAAATTAAGGCCATGTGAGACTCTATGGGAAAAGTGTAACACAAAATACACATGAAACCAAGAAAATTAGAAGGAGAATCTTATTCTATTCCTTAGAAATGTGGAATCAAATCGAGCTTGACAACCTTGTAAAGTGGATGTTGAAGTTGGTGTAAGTGAAAAAGATATACTATATTTGGGAACATAGATAAATACAGATTTTAACGTCGTTTAGAGAATGGGAGAATGAGTTACATGAACTCTACTAAAGAAGAAAGTTTACAAGATCAATATAGTTCACTTCTTATCAAAATTGTTCAAAATCCATTCAAATCAGGCGACCATCTTTAGAAACACAGTGGGCAACGAGGAGACTTGACAACCTCTATGGGATAGAGATCATTTCACCTCGTCCCATTTTCAAAAGTGGACAAGTTATGGTTCCATGTACATTTCATTAACATGGAGAAACAGTGGTTTGATATCTACGCTGCATTTTTTAAGAGAACGGAGGTACTATCAGGGTTCTAAATCTGATCTGTCTTTGACCATAATTTAGCTCTAAGTTTAATCTTCCAAAATTGTCCTTTGTTGCCTTTTAGGACAGAAAACAATTAGGTAACTTTCTACTGATAATTTTCATTGGTTAAGTGTTATTTGAGGTGCCCTTGCAAGTGTTTTTACATTCCAATGTTAGCATATGCAATAATACTCAAACACATAACACTCATCGGATCTTTACAACTCTAAAATGTTGATCTAAAAACTCTAAGAATGCATGAAATTGACACATCAGTTTTTGGTCAACATGACCCTAGAAAAACCCCCATGGGGAAAACCAGTTTGGAGTAGATGTATATAGAAGGCCTCAAAGCAAAATGTACAAGAAGGAAAACATATACAAGTGAACCTGGTACAATAGCAAACCTTCTCGAATTCTTTGGAGTTTCTTGAAGATGTTCCTGCTAGCCCCTTGAAGCTAGGTGCCATTTTCCTTGGTGTTCCCCTCTTCCTTTGCTAACCCTTGACCCTCTTTCCTTGTGCCTTTGCCTTTTCCCTTGAGATTCCTTTGCCTTAGCCTTTTCACACTTGAACCTTGTGAAGCCCTTGCCTCTTGCCTTGAACTTGGCGCCCTCTACATAAGTGCGCCCTCCTCCTTAGCTTGGTGCGCACCTAGCCTTAGTGCACCCCTCCTCTAGCAAGACCTCCCTCTATGGGTGTGCGCCCTTAGCTTCTCACTAAGGCCTCCCCTCAAGTAGTGTGCCCCTCCTCCTCCATGAATCCTCTCATGAACATGGTGCGCCCTCCTTGAAGCTTTGTTCCTCTCCTCCTCCAAGTGCACCCTCAAGCAATGAATGTGCCTCTCCTCATGTGAGTGCCTCCAACTCCATGGAAGCACCTTCCTCCATGCTATGTGCCTTCCTCCCTCAAGTAGCAAGTGCCCTCTACCTTGTGCACCCTCCTCTCCTCAAGAAATGTGCCCAAGTGCTCTTCTCTTCCTCCTCTCCTCTCAAATCTCTCAAGTGAAGAATGAGTCTCATATTTGCCCTATTCCCGCCTTTAGCCTCTCTTTGGCCAAACCCTAAAAGATCAATGGCCTAGATCCAATCTAGCCATGTCTAACCAATGGGTGTGATTTAATCCTAAAATCTCATTTAGGAAACCCACTTTCCTTAGTTTGCCTCATGTCCTTTAACTCACCCACAAAGTGAATTAAATGTCACTTTAGTGACTTAAGTGACATATTTCACTTTTGACTTAAACTCCTAAGTCAAAGTGAAATTAGAACATAAAGTAAAGTAATAAGAGTAATAGTCTCCCCCTTTGTGTTTAGAGACTCACAAACACAAGGGGACCACTTTCCAAGGTACCCAAATCTCAACACTCCCTCTTATCAAGGAAAGTGCCCTTCACCCCCAATCTCATCCCTGCAGTGGACATGGTTGCCTACTGGAAAATATTCGGTGAGTATGGTTGTACCCTGATCATCAAAAGTAGTCTCTGACACAGATATGTTCAACCTGTGTGATCTATAGATGGAGGTGCATATCCACCTATCCAAGATCACCTAGATCTTGGTATCTGCAAAATACCAGATATATGAAATATGCATAACAGAAATAAAATGCTAGAAATGGCAGAATAACAGTAAAATATCCAACATAATCTTCACAATAACACAGAAATGATATAAGAATAGCAATAGAAATAGCACTTTGATTCAGAAAGAAATGTTCACAGGCCTCTTCGAGGGGGCAGCCTCCAATCGAGCAACGCTTTGTTACAATAATCTTCAAGCTAGGGTTTTCATACCCTCGACCCTTATTTATACTAAATATGTCTATTAAGAGAAACATCTAGAGGAAGATCCTTCTAGAAGCGGAAGCTTCTATTAGGTCTTCTTACATTCGCCTTATTCTATTTTATTGAAAGGCCTTATTAATATTGACCTTTATTACATCCGAATACATTGATCTACCTATGTGCAGGTTAGGACCTTAACATGTCCGCCCCCTTAAAAACAGCGTTGTCCTCAAGGCTTGAGATGTGGAAACTGCTGCAGAATGGTAGCTGGTTCCCAAGTGGCATCTGCTGGAGTCATATCTTTCCACTGTACTAGCACTTCCTTGATGGTTCTCTGACACATGCGACGGTCACGCTGGTCCAAAATTGCTTCTGGTTGTAGCCAAANTGTACTAGCACTTCCTTGATGGTTCTCTGACACATGCGATGGTCACGCTGGTCCAAAATTGCTTCTGGTTGTAGCCAAATGGATCCTTCTTCAGCTAACTCTGGAAGGTTGGTTTGAATTTGGCACCTGGTTCCAATCACCTTCTTCAAGCATGAAACATGAAAAACAGGATGTAGCTTCAACTGACTGGGCAGAGCTAACTGATATGCGACTTGTCCCACACGCTTGAGAACTATGTAAGGGCCATAAAATTTGGGTGCTAGCTTCTGACAATGCTCGGCCTTGAGGGAAGTTTGCTTATATGGTTGCAGTCTCAGAAACACTTGATCTCCTTCTGCAAATTGTCGTTCAGAGCGACCTTGATCTGCTTGTTGCTTCATTCTATTATGTGCCATGACCAAGTTCTCTTTAAGGGTACGAAGGATATCCTCTCGGACTGTAAGTGTTTGGTCAACCGCCTGGACCTTCGAGGTACCCGGTAAGTATGAGAGAACTGAAGGTGGTTTCTGTCCATATACCGCTTCAAAAGGAGTCATGCGAGTGGTTTTATGGTATGTTGTGTTGTACCACCATTCAGCGAGGGGTAACCATTGAGCCCACTGGTGTTGTTTTTCAGAGGCAAAGCACCTCAGATATGTTTCCGAACACTTGTTGACAACTTCCGTTTGACCATCCATCTGGGGATGATAAGCTGAGCTGAGATGCAATTGTGTGCCTTGTAGCTTAAACAGTTCTTGCCAAAAATTGCTTGTGAAAGTTGGGTCTCAATCAGAAACAATAGATTGTGGCATGCCATGAAGCTTGAAGACCTGGTCCATGAAAATTTGAGCCACCGTGGATGCAGTAAATGGGTGGTGAAGAGCGCAAAAATGAGCATACTTGGAAAGGCGATCCACCACCACCATTATGACTGATTTATTCCCCGATTTGGGTAAGCCTGTAATAAAGTCCATAGAGA
>JASDQU010012175.1:153127-168505 GCA_032191745.1 Picea mariana | reverse complement strand
AACGCCCCTTTTTCAAGGTGCCCTCCACCACCATCGTGGTCTCTTTTCTGCACATCCCCTCTCAGCAGTTCTGTAATATAAATTCATAGTGTTATTTACATTTTCATCGTGCTTTAGCATGGTAATTCCTGTATTAGGATTAATTACAAATTTGGGGGAAACAGGGTGTTACACTTCTAGAAGCGGAAGCTTTTATTAGGTCTTCTTACATCCACCTTATTCTATTTTATTGAAAGGTCTTATTAATATTGACCTTTATTACATCTGAATACATTGATCTACCTATGTGCGGGTTAGGACCTTAACAGTATCATACCAAGGATCTCAACCTTGGTCTCCCACTAAGGATTTCTACCTCCCGGCATATCGCCAACGGTCACTACTCTTGGCATCTCACCAAGAGTCTCTCTCTTGGCATCTCACCAAGAGTCTCTCCCTCTTGGCATCTCACCAAGAGTATCTAGATCTTAATATCTCACTGAGATCCTCAACTTGTCCTCTCACCAAGTGACTTCCACCTGAAGTGGATCCTGAAGCTGATCTGCCTGTCTCCATGGCCAAGTGAGGCTCAAGCCTCTGTGGTGCCCTGTTGCTCCTCCTCATCAATCTCTGATGCTCTGAAGCCCCTGCACCAACCCTCTGTCTCGACAACTCTGAAACTGAAGTTGTCCTGGGTGGACCAATCACCCCTGAAGATGGTGTCCTCAAAAAATGAGCTTGAGCTCCCTCTGAATCACTACTCTGAGTTAATAGGTCCTCCTCACTCTGTCTCCCCACCTGACGTTGGATGGTGCATCAACTGAACAACAACTAACAAACGCACACTCCCTTGCAAACTGAGTTGCGAACTCATCCTCCTTTGTTGTCGCTACAGTACCATCATGTTGTTTCTTCTTCTTCTCGGGACACTGTCATGCATAGTGACGCATCTCTCCACAAGCAAAGCATCTCATTGTGCTCATGTCTCTCTCTTTCCCACTGTCACTCTGTTGTGGTTTGGCCCCTCCCTTGGGACCCTGTCTAGCACCTTTGTCGATCTTCTTCTTTCCCTTAGTCCACAGAGCAAGGTCCTCATCACCCTGAGATATCCGTTATTGTCCTGAAGACTCTAAGGTGCATCTCGTCTCCTCCTATACGAAATCATCCCAAAGTATCTCCCAAGTAGGCATAACCTCCCAGGCAACAATGCCTCGAACAAATGAACCCCAAGGTTTGGTAAAGTTGTTTAAAGTTGTCCTCACCATAAAGTCTGGGTCCACTATCTCTCCGACGATTGCTAGCTCATCTCTGATCTAAGTGAATCTGCCAAGGAATGATGTAACCGACTCGGAATCGAGCATCTTAATGCTCATGAGCTTGTCTTGCAGAACCACCTTTCGGTTCTGGTTTGGACTCTGGTAAAGCTTTCATACAGACTCCCACATCTCAAATGCAATCTTTACTAGTCAAATGTGGAATGACGTGGTCTCTCACCCCGTCACAAATATTCATTTTCGCCTTGGTGTTTTTCTTCATAAAATCTGCATCCAACAATGGTGAAGGAGCAGGTGCAGGAGGAATCACCAACAATGGTGAAGGAGCAGGTGCAGGAGGAATCACCACGGGAGCTTGAACTATATCCCATAGTTCAAGGTCCTCCGAGGCGAAAGTGATCATGGTCTTCCAAGGGGACTAGTTGCTAGCTCCGTTTAGCCTATCTTCTGCCCGCATCTGGGACACCGACATGGTTATCCACTAAAGCTCACACTAATGCTAAAACTGCACAAGAGTATTGCTTCACTCCTATCAACAAAGGTGTGAAAAGAGGCAGTGAAACTACAACCTCACTCCTGACAAAACAGGTGTGATAAGAGGTTGTCCAAAACAGCCTCACTCATGTCCACGCATGTGTGATAAGAGGTTGTCCACAAGTGTCAAAAATCAATCCTGCAACTGTCCAACAAATCTGCCCACAAGTTATCCACTAACTCTGCCAACAAGCTGTCCAAAAATATGACAATAAGCTATGACAAAATTGTCCACTTAATGCACTAGAAATCAACAAGTCTTTGCCACCAAGGGCTTCGATACCATGAAGAGAAATGAGGTACTATCAAGCTGCAAAATATGATATGTCTTTGACCAGAATTTAGCTCTAAGTTTAATCTTCCAAAACTGTCCTTTGTTGCCTTTTAGGACAGCAAACAATTAGGTAACTTTCTACTAATAATTTTCATTGGTTAAGTGTTATTTGAGGTGCCCTTGCAAGTGTTTTTACATTCCAATGTTAGCACATGCAATAATACTCAAACACATAACACTCCTCGGATCTTTACAACTCTAAAATGTTGATCTAACAATTCTAAGCATGCATGAAATTGACACATCAGTTTTTGGTCAACATGACCCTGGAAAAACCCCCATGGGAAAAACCAGTTTGGAGTAGATGTATATAGAAGGCCTCAAAGCAAAATGTACAACAAGGAAAACATATACAATTGAACCTGGTACAATAGCAACCCTTCTCAGATGCTTTGGAGTCCCTTGAAGATGTTCTTGCTAGCCACTTGAAGCTAGGCGCCCTTTGCCTTGGTGTGCCCCTCTTCCTTTGCTAACCCTTGACCCTCTTTCCTTGTGCCTTTGCCTTTGCCCTTGAGATGCATTTGCCTTAGCCTTTTCCCACTTGAACCTTGTGAATCCCTTGCCTCTTGCCTTGAACTTGGCGCCCTCTACATAAGTGTGTCCTCCTCCGTGGCTTGGTGCACACCTAGCCTTAGTGCGCCCCTCCTCTAGAATGACCTCCCTCTATGGGTGTGCCCTTAGCTTCTCACTAATGCCTCCCCTCAAGTAGTTCGCCCCCCCTCCTCCATGAATCCTTTCATGAACATGGTGTGCCCTCCTTGAAGCTTTGTGTCTCTCCTCCTCGAAGTGCACCCTCAAGCAATGAATGTGCCTCTCCTCATGTGAGTGCCTCCAACTCCATGGAAACACCTTCTTCCATGTTATGCGCCTTCCTCCCTCAAGTAGCAAGTGCCCTCTACCTTGTCCGCCCTCCTCTCCTAAAGAAATGCACCCAAGTGCTCTTCTCTTCCTCCTCTCCTCTCAAATCTCTCAAGTGAAGAATGAGTTGCATCTTTGCCCTATTCCCTCCTTTAGCCTCTCTTTGGCCAAACCCTAAAAGACCAATAGCTTAGATCCAATCTAGCCATGTCTAATCAATGGGTGAGATTTAATCCTAAAATCTCACTTAAAAAACCCACTTTTCTTAGTTTGCCTCGTGTCATTTAACTCACCCACAAAGTGAGTTAAATGTCACTGTAATGACTTAAGTGACATATTTCACTTTTGACTTAAACTCCTAAGTCAAAGTGAAACTAGAACATAAAGCAAAGTAATAAGGGTAATAGTCTCCCCCTTTGTGTTTAGAGACTCACAAACACAAGGGGACCACTTTCCAAGGTACCCAAATCTCAACAATTTTTAGGTCAAATAAAAAAACGATGGACTGTATTATGGTAAGCCACCATTACAAATATTCAAATGTTTTAACCACTCTATTGTAAGGAAATAGTAATCTTCCAAATATTTCACCCACCATTGCAGACATTAATATAATCCAATGTTAATAAAAACAAAAGACAAAAAAACATTGATGTCATTTTGCAGTAGAATTGTGATTGAAGATGATCTTGATCCTCACTTAGAATCATGGTATCCGTCACATTTTCCTTGGTTATCAATATCCTTCCTAAGACAAGCATCTAATTTACAAATTTAAAAATTAAATCTTCATCGTGGGAAATATTAACAGAAATCTTCCTCATTTACTTGTTCATGATGCAGAACAGGAAGTTTCCCCTAAAGGAGGCACAGCAATAGCATTTTCAAACACTTTTTAATGAGATACAAATTTATATTCTTTGGGGCTTTCAACCTTTGAACCTTTGTCATGGAGAATGTTGTTAGCTTGATAGGTAGCCATGAAAATGTTGCTTTCTTTAGGAACTAGGCTTCTCAATTTATGCATACTTTAGAGACAACTTTACTCAGATCCTCTACATGTACACATTTTTCTCTATGTATGAAAATTGTTGGCCAAAGAAGCACAAATGCTTCTAGTTCTAACTGATGGAGGTACATACTTGACCACGTGAACTGAAAGCTTCAATGTACTACTGATTGATGTATCCATGAATACTGAACTTGAAAAATCAAATTGACAAACACTTTCACTGTTTTTCAATTGATTTCCTTCCGACAATAAGCTTCCACTGTCACCCTCGTCTACTGTGCAGGAAGCAAATTATCATAATCATCATAGTAGTAAACCTCAATATTTACTGACACAAGAGCCCATGGAAATGGTTTGTCATGGCTATTTAACAGTGATTTATCCTTTGAATCTAAAGTGAACTTTGGTCAATGCAATGCCATTGTCCTTCAATAGAATCACTTCTAAGGCCCATATACAAATTCCGGCTTAAGGATATGATTTATTGACTGGTTTCTTTCCAAAATATTCTTTGACATGAGGCTTGGATGCATCTAGTATCTTCAGTTCAACACTATTATCACATTCCCAAAAAATTTCAAGCTCATTCAGAATATCTTCCATTTGTTCAGTTTCTTTGCATTTTGGTTGCCATGTAATCTGATTAGAAATGATAAAGCTACCATTTTAAATAGCTGCTTAATGAATTTTGTTATTTGAGAAAAAAGTGACTCCATGTTTCTGAACTATCCCATTTACAACTGTCTCCGATGCTTTATCCGTAACTGGATTTAAATGTAATTCAGACAACCCATGATTTTGCTCCATCAAAGTTTGTACTGCAGTGAGGTCAGGTCATTTCCTTTTATATCTAAATTGACTGTCAAACAACTCCCAGAGTTTACAGATGAACTGTTTGCAGAAGTTTCATTGTCTATATTGCCAAATTCAGATGTACCTGTTCAAATATTGGAGATCGCCGGAGAAAGTCTAGAAATATACTATGAGCACACAACAGCAATACAAAAAATATGTACAGATAGATTTCATGTGATTTAGGACCTATATTTCTTCACAATAAGCAACAAAGATCTAAATGCGGGAGCAAAGGGAGACTAGCAGATGCAGAGCTGGAAATCAACTACTTGCAGTTCAGAATCTTGGCCAATTTTAAAGTGCATTTCAAATGTTTTATGCAAAACAGACAAGAACTAAAATTGAAACCGCTTTGTGAAAGACGTAAACAATACTAACAACTTGAGAAGCATATAAATCATAAACACATCTGGAAAAATTTGTGTTCAGCTCTTTCACTCTTCTTCAGTTTCTCCATTTCAAGCTCCATTTTTATGAGCTTCATCTCAAACTTCAAGGAATCCACTGCCACTTCAGAATCACCCCACAGACTCTTGTAGAGACGAATCTTTGTGTCTCATTCCTCCAGTAAAGACCTAAACTCTCATCTCAAATTCTCAAACAAGTTTTGTAGTTCACCATACGTCATCTCAGAACATTTTAAATATTATGATCGAGAGAATTATTTCCTAGATGTACAACCTTGTTGCATGGTGTCATCCATATGGAACCACACAGATTCTGCAGAAATTTGAGGAGTTTGTTTTTCAACTGCAATTTCCATTCCTCCAGCAGCAGAGCATGCTGCAAATTTTGCTAATTCTTTCCTCGGGAAATCCACATCTTCCACTTTACAATAGCATCTACCTGACTTACAAGCCTGGAAAATCAACCTTCAATTTAATCACTAGCAAGAAATGCAGAATAAGTATACAGAAGATCTACACGAAATACAGCTTGATGCTAAACAAAACCAGGGCAAAAAGAATATTTTAATCTTATATTAAAAGTGGCCCCTTCTTATTGTGAGCCCCGGAAAAGAAAAAATAGCAGGATAAGCAGAATGAATTTGCAGAGATCTAAGCCAGAAAATTGATTAAACCAAAGTACAAATAGGAGGCAAAGGATGTCTTATAATTAAACTGAGGGTCCAATGAAAAAAATAGCAGAATACACTATAATTCTATTAGTTTAAGAAAAAAGTGCATTAGGATCTAAGATTTTGCCAGGATTCATGGAACTGGTTTTGTATTCATTGGGCCAGTGCAGCAAAGCTGTGGAATCAATTCTGCACATTTAAATTTCATACACCCATAAAATTGTTCAATACCATTTCCTCCTTTACTAGTGGGTCATCTACTACTGGCCTTATCTCATTAACCTACTGTGGATATTGCCAATACCGGTCCCAAGGAAATTATCCATGCTCATTTTCGGTCTCTAAGAAATACAGGCAGTCAGAGCCATGGAAACAAAGCAAGTCATAAAGTTCATTCCCAGAGCATATTATGAAGTGATTCTCTAAACCTAATGCAGTAATTAATCTTGTCGCTCAGCGTAATGCTTGAAAGAATTTAGCTAATTCTCCTTTGATGAGTGAAATTCAGGAATTCTAGAGGTGGAAGTCCATTCCATAAGAAACTTAACCAAAAGCAGCTAACAAGAACCCACACAACCATGGAGGTCCAATTTCACATTGGTTGTCTTTAAAGTTTACACATTGGATTGGTGACTTTTCAATGACTAAATCCGCTACCCTTCATTACCCAGATTCAGAGCAGTTCTTTAGTTTCCAATGGCCTATTGGTCATCACTTAAGCTTCTAGAAAAGTCACTAAATTTGTATGTCAACAACCTTAGAATATTTGGTTGGTACAACTAGAAAGCAAAAGCTTGTCCCTTCTTTATATTTTAAGTCAAACAATTTCTCAAAAGATTTTTGCATAATGGAATAGGAACGATTGTAAACAAACTTGTTTTACATGCTCCTTATTTTTCTAACAATTCTAGCTACTAGTATTTAGCTTACTAGTTGGTTAAGACACCTATTTATGTACCCTTAATTGATTTTTCACTTATATTCACAAGTGGACATTATGATGTTATTTTTTATTGCAGAATAAATGCACAGTTTATGTGTCAGGAAAACTGTATGTATGCCTACATCAAAAGCATGAACTAGAATTCAATAAATTTACATCTTTATTCTATAGCACCAATAAAACACGGATACGGCTTTCCAAGGAAAATATCATAGAATCTGAAAATACAGATAAGTAGCCTGTAAATCATATACATATGTTGCTAAATGATAAGTGCAATCAAACCTTTTGAGTGCTTCCTAAACTGCCAGTAATAGAGAACTTTGCAGGCTTCGATGCATCTCCAACAGTTGTGTTGATGTAGGAAGCTCCATCTACTTTACAAGATACTCTGACAGATTGTACATTACAAATTTAGGAGCTTGAATATTCGGCTCCCTTAAATTCCTGAACAATGGTGAACTACTGGGAAGAAATATCAGTGATAAGGTATGCATGGTTTGAACAAATTTGTGACAATCCTATAAATTCCACAACAGCCTTTGAAAATTCAAAAAAGTTAAAACAGATGTATCATCTGTTACCATCATGCTTTCTGTAAGGGAACCAGCATCAGTCCCAAAGCAACCTTAACAACATTCAATTGCTGGAGTCTCACTGAAAGAAGCTAATAACTACAAGGCTCTATTTGCTGACATTCAGTTGATTCTTTTAAATCTCAGGCTCAAAAACAACTGGTGCAAAACTTAATTAAAGAAAAATGAAGCAGCTAGTTTGAACCTAAATCACCAGGTCTTGTCGATCCCTCTACAACTTGTGCATTTTAAACAAGTCGTGCTGTCTCCCTTAAAGACAAAGGAAACATCTTTTTGGTGCAGATGGGTGGCATTCTGAATACAAAAATATCCACAGCTGGACTATATTGGCTATAACTGGGTGTAGTATCTTGAACTGAATAACCGAAACCCAATTCATGTGATTTTGTTGCCAACAAGGCATCATCTCCACCTTAGAAATATTTGCTTCCTTAGAAAATTTCATTCTTTGAGAAGGGAGATTCATTTCCGTAAATCAAGAAGCATAATCAGAATAGGTTATTCATTGTTGAAGGCAAACTCAGTGACTGTTTCATGCTCTTGCTAGGAGCATTACAATATCTAACTGTAGCAGAAGATAAAGGTTGTGTAACACAACCCAAGACGTGACTGGATAGGTTTGTGATTGCAAGATAATGAACTGCTTTCTTTCCTCTACTACCGTTGCATAGAGCTAATGACTCCTGATATTTTTTTTTGAAATGCTGAATATATTACTTCATAGAACAAATAAGTACATCATGGAACAGAAAATTACATCACCCGAACAACAGGGGTATGGGAAAATTGGAAATCCTGCCCTAAAAAGTCAAAAATGCAATCATATGAGCCTGCACACAGAGAGAAAGGGACTCAACATCATGACGGAAGCACTGAATTTGAATCTCACAAGCAAAGCCAACTACTACGTAAAGTTCATCAAATCCCCTAGGCTAAAAGAGGAGGGATACTCCTGAGAAGTATCTTTACATCAATGCTTCCACAGAAAGCCAATAGCAATCAATCGTATTGAGTGCCACAAGGACTTGAAACTGTCCCCAATCATCAAAGTGCCCCCCAGAAGAGGAACTTTCCATGAAAACAAGGCAGTGAAGAGTCAAGACGAGGTGAAATTTGGTGGGAAACCATGCCCAAAACATTTGGCAGCCCAACTTCTCCAAAAAAATGATACTCCTCTGATTTCCCCTTGCATTCTTAGCAGCCTATAGCAAATAAATGAGGGCATTCATTTCAATCACATAAAGATAGGGAGAAAGAGGGAAACCTTGCCGAATAGAACATTGCAACTAAAAAGAATCAGACGGCACACCATTCAAATTTCACACTAACTCTAGCCAATGCCTGCGTGAAAAGGGACACCACTTACCACTGATAAATAGAGTCAAACATCAACCAGTGCAACATGTTGAGAACAAGTCTGGCCAAAAGGCACTTTTAAAATTGACATTGAGAAAAACCCCTGATATTTTGTACATTAACCTTCAATGATTTAGTGTTAGTGCCTGTATTTCCCATATTCAGAAAAGGACATTTTATACCTCTAGAAAGTTGAGCCTTACAGCTTGATTTGTGTAGATCGATTGACAGTATCTCAAGAACACCGGTTGAGATACCTTAAGAGAGCAATAACTTATTGGGTTTCATGTTCTATGAAAATCGGTGATAAAGGTTGATGAGCAAATACCTAGGAAAAAATCTAAGTCTGAACTTAATGGGTTGGGTACTGAAATATGTGCTTGTGCATTAGCTGGACAAGATGTCATTTCTCCAGATTTTGGATCAGCTTATTCACCTGATCTTTGCAGTTGGCTAGAAAAAGATCCTTGTGCTTTTGACTCAAAGTCTTTTTGAGAAGAGATGGCTGAGGTATCTTCAACATTCAAACAAGTGGGTACAGGAGGTGAATGCTCTATTCAAACGATTATGCTAGCTTTATCTTGCCAACATCTGTGTACCTGTTTAATTTTAAGCCCTATAATACCTTCCATCGATTTGCTACATGAACAATAGGAAGGAATCTATTCAAGTTAAAAATAGATATTTCAAACACTACTTGTTTAACTCAATCTCAACCCATCAAATAATATTAACTAAAACCATAAATTAAATCTACCCACTTGGAAACAATCACCATATTATCGGTGAAACATGTAAATTACAAATACAATCAGACTTCAGCAAATTTCAGGCTATTGAATTTGATTATTTATTAAGACAATTGAGAAATATATCTCTACAACTAAAATATCAATGGAACATTTGATTATTGGCTACATATAGCAATCAAGACCAACTTGAGAGACCAGTGGGCTAGCTTGAGTGGTTGAGTGCTTTGACCTTCATGTAGGAGATCTTGGGGTCAATCCCCGGGCTGGCTGCCTCTATTGCATGCCTCACTCAATGTCCCTACCAGGTCAGGCATCATAATTAGCACTGATCAGTTTACACTGGGTACCATTCACAAAATGTGGGGAAGTGCCTGGGGGATTCCCTGCGAGGTTTTCCTTCGAAAAAAAGGTTCAACTTGGGAACCAAATGTCAGTTGGCTTGCACACTGAAAGCTATAATTATCTGTTCCAACGAAGCAGGATTTTATAAATGCATCGACACTAACCGCCTATCTTGCCGAGGGCTAAATCAAGAGGTACACAGTGAGGGGGAAGACGGGGGAGAGGCTGTAATGTCTGACTGTTATGGTCTGGTCTACATTTGCTGTTGCATGAGTCTATTAATTGTTTCACTGTCCCTGTACTGGTAGCCTAGGTCTCCTCGTTTGTATTCTTATTTGAACTCAGTGCCAATAAAATTCAGAAAAAAATTCACTGGTGCAAAAGGATATGATAAAATTTGCTATGAAGTTTGGCAAAGAGAACTGAATGAATTTTGTTTTAACTTCATATTTTCAGACAAAAAGATACATTTTTTTATAACTTTAATGATAAAAAAATGCCAAATCAAATGCCAAGATTGAAAGCAAGTTAAAATCATAAATGTCACACACACACACACACACATATAAGAGTTACGCAGTGAGAGGGAAGATGGAGGGAGAGGCTGTAATGTCCGACTGTGATGACCTTGTCAGCATTTACTGTTGCATAAGTCTATTAATTGTTTGACTGTCCCTGTACTGGGAGCCTAAGTCTCCTCGTTTGTGTTCATATTTGAATTCAGTGCCAATAAAATTCAGAAAAAATTCACTGGTGCAAAATAATATGATAAAATTTGCTGTAAAGTTTAGCAAAGAGAATTGAGTGAATTTTGTTATAACTTCAAATTTTCAGACCAAAAAATACAAAAAAAATTATAGCTTCAGTGATAAAAAACTCCTGGCTGATTCCATTCAATTCATTTTGATTCATGGCAATTAATTTCGCCAAATCTGACGAATTTAATCACCAGTGCTTGAGATTCAATAAATTTTGTTTTTCTTTGAAAAGTGTTGATGGAAGACATTCTCTTAGATTAATAATTAATAATATAATTATTAATTATTAAATAATATATATAATAAGTAAATTATAATAATAAATAGTTATTGATTATCCAAGGGATGCATCCTTTCATGGATATGTTCTCTATATATGGAACACTCATCATTGTAATAATATATCGAATATACATATCATCTCATATGAAAAATCAACATGGTATCAGAGCAGGACTGGGCTAACTCCCTCACGGGAGGGCCCAGGATCCTGAGAGAAGACATTGCAGCCACGGCTCCTAAAGTTCATGTTTCATCAGCCTCGGGGGCTGGACCAGCTGCTGCTCTAGTGAAGGCTGTGGTTCTTTGGTCGGCCAGAGGGGAAAGTTTTAAAAACTGTGAAGCGGATACTTCACAAATTAACCCCGGAAAAGTTTGATGTTCTCAAAGATCAACTTGAGGTGCACGCAGCCATGTATGTCCTCTATATTGCCATAGCACCGCACTCGGCAGAGGTCATCACATGGGTGGCCACGGCTGGCATCCTTGACCAGGAACGCCTAATGCAAATCGGGCGCTGGAAGGAGATCACCAAACCCTTGTTGACGACAGAGATGGCCTGCCCAATTCCGGAGCCACCTGCAAGACAAAGCGTGGAAGAGCCTGTGAAGAGCGCGCTCTGATTTCCTGTTTCGAAGAGTGAAAAATGCACACATCTGTGCTAGAGGAGTTCTAAGACATTCCATATTTGGTTTCCCTCCTAAACTGCCTGCTGTACACTTGGTATGACCTGCCCTTTGTATCGTCTGACAATATTCTGGTCACCATTTCGGACGGATCGGGAGTCGTGCTACATCTAATTTATGTATGACTTTACTTGGCATATTCTCGTCCAGTGCACAGGAGGAAAATTTTGGGATTGCTCGTTGCAGAGTTGGTTTGTTTATGGCATTCTTGGCCGAGATGCATTTGTAGGGGTTTCGAATGGAGTAGGAACTGTGTTGGGTGTAGCGCAGCTTGTATTATATTGGATATACAAGAACTCCACGCCAACCAACTCTGTCGACTCCAGAGTGGATCTGGAACGGCTTATTCAACAGAGTCAGCAAGTGATGGACACAGTGTTTGTATCTGTTTAAAACAATACAGAGCATTTAATAATAATTGTTTAATCTTAAGGTCACAGATTAGTCAATAGAAGACTCTGGATAAGGGATCCCATCAAATTAATGTATAACAGTTTAATTTATTTGGGTTGAAGAAGGCATATGTGAGGATGACACCAGATTATTGATACCTTGAATGAAGAGATTGTTGATGTTTGAGGCAACATCATGAGACATTCTCCCCGGAGGGTCCTGTATGGACTAGTAGGAGGGAATGTGGACTTCATACAGACATGCCTCAGACGGTCAGATGAAGGAACCAAGACATTGGTTTCATGAGGGAACCTCGATATGTCTTAGACATTGGTTTCATGAGGGAACCTTGATATGTCAAGTATGGTTCAAGATGACTTAGCATGATCAGCCCCAAGGGAACAAGTTGATATTATGTTTTGAGATCTACTTGGAGAATCGATAAATGTGATGGTTAAAAGACATAGGGAACAAAAACATGGTTGGTGTGACAATAGCCATTTTGGACCAGGGTTCTCCTAGAAAAAGGGAGCCAGTTGGCTCATGCAGAGAGGCAGACATGGAGGGAAAGACCTTCCAACATGATGTCAAGGAGAGACATTACCAAACATAATGCTCAGAGACAAGAAGTCTCTAGGAGCAGTATACCTCGAGGACTGGATCATACCAGATAGCAGAGACAGTTCCAGTGGTCATGGATACAGCCAGTCAAGAGCGACTGTAGCACAGCTATGGTGATAGATCCAGTAGAAGAGGAAAACACATTATGAGACTCAGAGGGAGCAGGTGAAGCAGACCCAGTACATGAGTCTAGCCATGAGATGTTGAGGAAGCAGGCATGGCAACAATTCCAGTGTATGTAGAGGCACTCTCAGAGAGGGAGGCGGTACTACATCCAGAGGGAGAAGAGACAAAGGAGGAGGTAGCCTTCAAGAGATCTAGAGGATCTCACATGGAGATTGATAGTAAGAGACAGGAAGAGATGATACCTTCTCCCCCTCACCCTCCAGCAATTCAAAGGGAGACAGTTGAGCCTATTGATCCAATTGATCCCGTTGATCTTGTAGCTCCAGTTGATGTTCCCAGAGATATTGCAGTAGGTCGGAAGAGACCTGCATGGGCTAGTCAAACTCTGCAGAAGGCAGAAGGACATGCAGCTCCTCGTGGTACCTTCCAAGAGAGCAAGAGACCTCAAAGATATTTGTGCTATACCGCAACTATGAGCCGCATCATTGATTCTGAGCCTTCCTGTTATGAGGAGGCATCTAGTCAGCCAGTATGGAGAGATGCCATGATGGAGGAGTATCAGTCCATCATGAAGAATGATGTGTGGGATATTGTTTCGAGACCTGAGGGGAAGTCTATAGTGACTTCCAAGTGCATCTAGAAGATCAAACACACAGCTAACAGGAGCATCGAGAAGCACAAAGCGAGATTTGTTGCTAGAGGATTCTCTCAGGTGGAGGGAATAGATTATGAGGAGACATTTGCTCCTGTTGCTCGATACATTTCTATCTGGACAATTATTTCCCTTGCAGCATCCATGGGTTAGAGACTACATTAGATGGATGTGAAGACATCCTTTCTCAATGGAGAGATTGAGGAAGAAGTATACATCGAGCATCCAGATAGTTTCGTGATACAGGAGAAGGAGTCTCATGTGAAGGTTGAAGAAGGCCTTGTATGGACTCGAGCAGGCACCTCGAGCTTGGTATGCAAGGATTGATGGACACCTGATGAGTTTGGGCTTCAGCAAAAGTGTTGTTGATCCCAATCTGTACTACAAGATTGTTAATGGACCTTGTTATGATGCACTACGTCTTGGGACTAGAGGTGTGGCAGAGAACTGATGAGATCTCCCTGAGTCAGGGGAAGTACACAGTTGAGATATTGGAGAAGTTTGGGATGATGAACTGTAATCACATGGCTACACAAATGGTTACGAATCTGAAGAAATTAAGAGTGTCTTCTTCCGATTCCGACGAGATTGATCTGACCCTGTATAGACAGTTGATTGGATCATTGATGTATCCGATTAACACCAAACCAGATATTTGCTATGCAGTGAGTGCACTTAGCCATTTTATGAGTCATTCGAGACAAACACACTAGATTGCTGCGAAGCATGTGTTGAGATACCTGCGAGGCACAGTTGGACATGGTCTAAGATATACTTCCAGTATTGACATGAGATTGTAGGGACATAATTACTCTGATTGGGCAGGGAGTGCAGTGGACAGGAAGAGCACCTCTGGGTGTTGCTTCACTTTGGGATCTGCCATGGTTTCCTGCCCGCGGCCATTCATAATACTTACAAATATACAATGCTACATTGGGGATCAAAACTAGGGTGTTACAATAAGGCTTTGACTAGTCAATTTCCAAATCTTGCACTACCCTTTGTTTTCTCTTTTTTGTGGTCTGGCCATATGCCTTGTAAGCCCCTTCGATCTTGTAGAAAACCATCTTTGGAGAGAATACCTTAACCTGAAAAGGAGAGGCATTCCGAACTAACCATATTCCTCAAATAACGAAGACAAGTAGTGACTGATGATCCTTTCTAATTCCTGCATCCTCCATCCAGCTTGTCAATGCCTCTTCCAATAGAGCTTCATCCCATCTTTCCTTTCCTCCAGTAAGATCTTTTACCATGGACCATACCTCTTTTGTGAAGTGGCAAGTTAAAAAAATATGAGAGGCGGTCCCCTTGTGTTCCCTGCACAAAACACACCTTCCTGGTCCATTCCATGACCTCTTTTGCAAGTTATCCTAGGTAAGTATTTTGTTATTTAGGCACAGCCACAGAAAAAACCTTGTTTTTCGAGGCACTTTAAAGTTTCCACAAAACATGCCACATCTCAAGGCCTTGGTTTCTTCTAACCTGGCTTTGGCTAGCACATTTTGATTGTAGACCCATCCCATTGTCATTTTTTTCATGCTTAGCAGATTTGCCTAAACTAGAATCATAAGCTTTCCATTCTTTCCCTTCCATTTCTATATAATCTTTGTTCCCCAAACAAAAAACATTAAATTTGAAGGGTCTCTACGGTTTATCCATCTCAGATTGCATTTGAAGAATAATAGGCAAGTTGATCTGAAGTTCCTTCTACAACTACCTCTTACTTGATTCTATCCATCTCTGCCAACATGCTATCAGATACAAGGAACCTGTCCAACCTTCTAGCCAGAGCTGCTTCTCCTGATTTTTTGTTCCTCCAAGTGGGCTTCAATCAAAGTTATCAGAACCGAGACCAGTCAAGGACCAGACCGGGACTAACATGAAACTGGCCAACGAATCAGATTTGTGAATTGATTTAGTTTAATTTTCACTTATTTTTTCATCCCCCCC